>JAQSVH010162564.1:0-25051 GCA_029448705.1 Adansonia digitata | reverse complement strand
ATGAATAAGGTATTGTTAGAAAGATAACTTGATAAGGTTTAATGTAAAAATATTCCAAAATTTCTATATGATTTTTCCTAAGTGAAATTAAAATTTGAAGTTAAGTCTATATTGACATTGGTAGCACCTGTAAGGGAAAAGACATGCCAAACTTAGAAAAATCATTTTGGGCTTATCCGAGATTGCTAAATTATGAACAATACCTTACTGGAAAAAAGATTTTGTAAATGTTTTAGCAAAAATACTTAAAAATTTCATCAAAATCATTTGATAGGCCAAAATGGCCCAAAAAGAATATTGCACGTTAATTCTAGGGGTTTCAGCAAACAAAGGTTTAAAAATCATAACTCCCTTATTCGGGATGATTTAAGGGCAATGAGATACCGTTAGAAAGATACTTCAATTCCCTTTAAGGGAAAAATATTAGAAAAATCAAAAGAAATATTTTGTGGTTCAAAAATGATTTTCAAATTTGGATGAATTACTGCCAAAGCAAAAATAGTGGGATTATTTGATATTTTGATTTTTTCAAAGGTAGACTTAGGTTTGGGACATCTAAACATCCATGACAAAAAGTAACATGGGCTTCGCAAGTTTATTCCATAATCCTGAAGTAGTTTGGGATAATGGAATAACCCGTTAACCATGTTACTAAAGGGAATATGTGACTTAAGATTAAGGTTTAGTACTACAAGGTTTTCTTTTTTTTAAAAAACGAACTTATTTCACCATGAATCTAAAGCTCAAATGTTGATTTACCCTCAAGATTGGGAGACTAATTTGATGAAAGCATTAAGTCCATGTTACTCTTCGTCTATTAGAGGCAGTATAAACCTAACTTGGGGATGTTTCTAAAAATCAGGTTTTAAGAAAAAAAACAAGCATTTTAATGGAGATATCATGAACAAAATGTAGCATATACCAGATAGACATAGGTTAAACATGTAAAAACATAAAGATGACATTTTGACATAAAAAGGGTGACATAAATGCAAGATAGCATAGAGATGATATGAACATGTTTGAATAAAGGAATGGATGCTGGAGTTGTCAAGTTAGCATTTTTATTTCATGTGACTCCTTAAAACACAAGAAAATCTTTAAACTTACCTAAGACATGCTAAGGTGACCACTTAAATATGAAATATATATGTGAATATGGAAGGAACATGGCAAAAGATGCATGAACAGAGGCTGTGTAATAATAAAAATGAAGTATGATGAGTTTATATATCCCACAACATCAAGGTGTCAAGAAGGTTATCAAAATTCGAAGATTACCATAACCAAGGCAATAATGATGCATGAAAGCCTTAATAGGTTCATGGTAACATGAGGGGCTCACTAAAAGAAAATGGATGATTAAAATAGAAAATGTATGGAATAAGGTAAAAATATACCAGCAAAAGCTTGGACCTTTCTTTTTTAAAAAAGTAGTGACTTTAAGCTCAGTTCCTTCCCTCTTTGTGCTATTATTTAGAAAGAAAAAAGTGAAAGGAAGAAGCTTTCTAGTAATATGGTTGTTGATGGGGTGTTTTAAGGATGAAAGTATATGAAAGGTTGAGTTTTTAAAGGTGTTCTGGTGGTGGTTTCAAGGAGCTAAGAAAATAAAGGCTGGTTGAGGATGAAAGGCAATAGAAAAATGTTTCGGGTGAGTTTTTAGAGCTGGAGTTGCTAAAGGATTTATAGGGATGGATGATTAGTTTTCTGAGATTGCTGGAGAGCTTTTTTTGATAGCTAAGATTTTTTTGAGATAGCTGAGAGAGTCCTCTATTCAATGCTCAGCCACTGCTCTTAAATAATAATGCAAGGTCAATTTTTAATTTTTCTTTTTGCATCAGGGGACATCTTCAGCTGCCATGCTCAACTGACTCTTTTCTTATTAGTTCTGCCATACTGAGCAAGGAGGCAGAAAGGCTGTGATAGCTTGAAACTGGAGATATGCTTGCTATACCCTCTTACACCCATATATCTTATGAAAGTGACCTTTTTCATTAATTATTTGGGCTCTAAAAAAATTGTTTGAATATGTTAATGAGCCCATAGTTAAGGTTTGCAATAATTTATGATAGTTCATTGGTGCAAAAACATGTTTAAAATAGGTTTTTGAAGGTTGAAAAGTGGCTAAAACTAGGCAAAATTGCTTTAGTGTATCGATACAAACATGTTGTATTGATACAAAGGTGCCTTTTACTCTTGAGTATCGATACAAAGAGCTGTGTATTGATACTAAGAGCAAAAAATGTTTCAAGTGTTAAGACTTAGAGGCCTATATCGATACTTCATGGATTTGTATCAATACTCATGCTTGTGTATCAATACATTTTGCCAAAAATCATGACTTTAGCTACTACTAAGGTCTATATCAATTCAAACATGCTAAGTATCGATACTGCGTCTCGAATACTAAACCTTTTTATATCAATGCTTCATGTGAAAATTCAAATTTTTGATGATGTAAAGCCTCGTATCAATGCTCGTGCACTAATATAACTTGCACATACCCATGGCTTCCTAAGTTACCTTAATTTGGTCACAAACAATGAGAAATTAATCCATGTGTTTATTTGAATAAAATTGGTGATACCATAAATAGTGGCTTTTGATGCCCCATTTTTATATTTTTCTTTAATATGGCCCATAGGCATTTCAAACATTCCCAAAAAATTTTTTTGCTTGGTGTCATGTCACTTAATAGTGCCTAATGACACGACACTTGACAGTCATCCCCCATTTTTTATTTTTATTTTTTGATTTTATCATCTTTTACCTAACTCTTAAGATGCTAGAAACTAGCCCAGATAAAATAAGATGTATACAGCTACCCTTTTTTGGCCATTGCTAAGTATTAAGAATAGGGTAAAGATAAATAAACACCATTTTGTTCTGATGGGATAATGGATTTATATGCCCCAAACATGTGCTATCAGCTTTTGTTAGTGTCGAGGTAAGTAAATATCATGCTCTTTGAGGATTGAGGTAGCTTATGTGGAGCCACCAGCTTGTATGGGTTTTATGGTAGGGAAGTGTCCTACTATTTGAAGATTAAGGTAAGTAGTTGCCACCAGCTTCTGTAGGCTTTGAGGTAGGAAAGCGTCCTACTCTTTGAGGACTTGAGGTAGATAGTCATCACCAACTTGTGTGGGCTTAGTTAAATGTCTTTCCCTTTGAGGATTAAGGTATATAGGTGCCACCAACTTGTGTGGGCTTTGTTAAGTGTCCTGCTCTTTGAAGACTGAGGTAGGTAGTTACCACCAGCTTGTATGGGCTTTGGTGAGCATCCTGCTCTTTAAAGACTAAGGTTAGTAGTTGCCACTAATTTGTCTAAGCTTTGGTAAGCGTTTTACTCTTTGAGGAATGAGTTAGGTGGTTGCCACCAGCTTGCGTAGGCTTTGGTAAGTGTCCTGCTTTTTGAGGACTTAAGGTAGGTAGTTGCCACCAGCTTGTGTGGGCTTTGGAAAGTGTCCCATTCTTTAATGACTGAGGTAGATAATTGCCACCAGCTTGTGCCAGCTTTGAGATATGGAAGCATCTTGCTTATTATGGACTAGAAGGAAATAAGTTTAAATACCCTTCCTAGGTGATTTACAACGAGCACATAAGATCAAAGGTACTTATTTAAGGCCTTTCGAGGTTTTTTTGAAATAAAAAATGGCACTTTAGGTTCCCTACAAATTTGACTTCTATATACAGTAGCTGGTACTTGTAAGATGTTAAATGATGTATAATGCATGGGGTGTAAGTGCCTCTCTAAATGATGTAAGGGTAATAACTTCAAAAGCCTAATTCGATGGTTAGTTTTGGCCTTTTTTGGCTTTGACCTTTTGCCTAGGGTTTATTAATCTTACTCCAGATTTGCAAAAGCTTTAAATATTAAGGTTTCTCTTTTGTGAAGGTATGAAAGATCCATGATCCTTTATTGGGAAGAGGTTTTGATCAGATTTTTAAAATGTAGGGCCTAGATCAAGACTAGTTATGGCCCTAAGAGTTCATTCTTAGTCTTTAAACATGAAACAAAGTTCCTGTAGAGTTCTATCTTTCAAAGTAATGCTAGGAAATCTTGTTATAAGTTTTGTTTGTTTATCAAGAATTATCAATTAAATGATAAACATGATGCAACATAAAATGTAGTGCTATAAAATTTTTTTTACAAGAAATTGAGTAAAATTTTATTCAAAGAAAGAGGGTACAAGTTGTGATGAACTTATAATATTGTGGAACATTTTGAAATACAAAAGAGATAAAAAGAAGTCTTCTTGGTTGATTGGCTCTGACGTTGATGACATGAATTCCCCATTGAGTGCTTTCAGAGATTTCTTTCAAGCAATTGATCCTTTTGGTGTTGGTCGACTCATAAAAAGATCCCTTAGATTGCCCCATGGTGGGATAGAGGCCTCAAGTTTAGGTAGTTTCCATTTTTTGAGTGCAAGTGTGGATAAGGTTTGGTGGGGTTTGGTCAGCATAAAATAAATGGGTTAGGCTATGACTTGGTTTAATCAGAGTGGTGAATATGGGGAATAGGTTCTGGTTACTTAAGCCAAACTTTTGGGTTCTCAATTTAAGCTAGTTTTCTCTTTTTTCTTCTTTTTTGTCCTTTTTTTATGTTTGTTTTTTTTAAAGAATGGAAAGAAAAAGAGAAATAGGATGCCTCTTTAGGCTTTCATCCTAAAATCCTTTTAAGCATAGTATTTCTTAACAAAATCAGAGTTCATAAGGTTGGGTAGGTCACTGCCATCCATCTCAGTTAAGGTTAGGGCTCCTCCAAAGAATGCACGTTTCACCACGAATGGCCTTTCCCAATTAGGAGTCCATTTTTCATGAGCATCTTTATGGATCAGGAGAATTTGTTTGAGTACCAAATCACTTTTTTAGAATTGGCAAGGACAGACCTTTTTGTTATGGGTCCTCATCATCCACTTTTGATATAACAGCTTATGAAAAATGACTTTAATTTTTTTCTCTTTAATGATATTGAGTTACTCATATAAGCTCTTAACCCATTTAGCTTCTTTAAGTTGGGATTCTATCAGGACCTTAAGTAAAGATATTTTGACTTCAATTGGCAAGACAACCATCATGCCCTAAACAAAAGAGAATGGGGTGGCACCTGTGGAAGTTTGCACTGCTGTGTGATAGGCATGCAAGGAAAAAGGTAACTTCTTATGCCAATCTTTGTATGTCTCAGCCATCTTTTCAACTATCTTCTTGATATTCTTGACGGCTGCTTCAACTGCCCATTCATTTTTGGACGGTATGGGACAGTTTTGATGTTAAATCTTGAACTGAGAGCAAACCGTTTGCATCATTTTGTTTTTTAGGTTACATGCATTACCAATAATGATTTGTTCAAGAAAACCATATCTATAGATGATGTCTCATTTCATAAATTTGCACATGATAGATCTAGTGACATTGGTATACGAAGTTGCTTTTACCAACTTGGTGAAATAATCGATTGTGACTAAAATGAAGTGATGCCCATTAAAAGTCCTAGGGGTAATTAGTCCAATCATGTCTATGCCCCATATAGAAAAAGTCATGGAGCTACCATAACATTCAAGGGTGTTGGTGGGACATGGATTTTGTTAGCATACATTTGGCATTTGTGATACTTTTGAGCATGTTAATGCAACCTTTTTCAAGAGTCAGCCAATAGTAGCCTAATCGCATGACTTATCTTTCCATTCGGTGTCCATTGGTGTGCATACCAAAAATCCCTTCATGAATATCTTTAAGTATTCTTTTGGCTTCGAGGCATCCATGCATCAAAGTAGCACCTGATCGGAGGCATCCATGTATCAGAGTAGCACATGATCCCAGCCATTCTGTATAGAATCCCACCATCCAAAATAAAGCTCGTGGCTAATTGTCAGATGCTTTTCTTATTAGTTTTAGTGGCGCCTTTTGAGTATTGTTGATCTTAGATGTACTGAAGGATGTCATGATACCATGGTAAGCCATCTTTCTCTTCTTTAACATTTTGACAATGTGCCAGGGCTACATAGATACTTATTTAAATAGGAGTGATGTTCGATTCTTGATTGACTTTGAACATGGATGATAAAATGGCCAAGGCTTTAGTAATTTGGTTCTCTTCTCGAGGTAGATGTTGAAAGCTAATATCGTCAAACTCTTCTTTGAGTTTTGATATTAGATTCCTATAGTGGATCAGTTTAGCATCACGTGTTTGCCATTCTCTCTTCAATTGGTAAATGATGAGAGCTAAATCTCTAAACATTTACAGTGTTCAAATGCCTCTTTCAATGGCTACTTGGAGTCCCATGATGCAGGCTTCATATTTAGCTATGCTGTTGGTGCAGTCAAAGTTTAATTTGGTAGTGAAAGGGTAATGGTTTCCCTCAGGTGAGATGATAATTGCCCTAATTCCATGCCCTAGTGCATTTGAAGCTCCACCGAAGTATATTTTCCTTGACGACCCATACTTGACAACATTTTTTACCTCAGATATGCACATCAAGTTTTCGTCAGGAAATTTGAAGTCTAAACGCTGATAGTCATCTATGGCTCGACTTGCCAAAAAGCTTACTATTGCACTACTTTTAATGGCTTTTTGGTTTACATACATGATATCATACTCAAAAAGCATAACTTGTCATCTGGGTAATCTCCCAGACAAAGCAAGAGCTTCACACAAATACTGGATGGTATCGAGCTTGGCGACTAGCCATGTGGTGTGGTACAGCATGCATTGCCTTAACCTCTAGGTTGTTTAAGCTAAAGCACAACATAGCTTCTCTATGAATGAATAGTTATTTTCATATTCTATAAACTTCTTGCTCAGGTAATAGATAGCCTATTCCTTCTTTCCTAATTCGTCATGTTGCCCTAATACATAGTCCACCGACTTGTCGAAAACTGATAGATATAGGATTAACGGTCGACTGGGCACTGGTGGCATAAGTACCAAAGGTTTCAAAAGATAATGTTTAAACTTATTGAAAGCTTTTTGACATTTTTTATTCCATTCTCCAAGATTTTGTTTTCAAAGTAGCTGAAAGATTGGATAACATTTGTCTATCAACTAAGATATGAGTTGGGTTATGTAGTTCAACCTTTCCAAGAAGCTTTTCATCTCCTTTTGAGTTCAAGGTGGTGACAGATTTTGGATGGCCTTGACCTTGTCAAAATCAACCTCTATTCCTTTCTTGGTCACAATAAAACCTAATAGTTTATCAAATGTGGAACCGAATGTGCATTTGGTAGGATTTGAGCTAGTATTTGCAAAGCCTTTTCAAAAGTTTTCGCAAATGGGCCACATGTTCACTCTCTTTTGGCGACTTGGTGATCTTATCATCCATATAGACCTCGCTTTCATTATGCATGAGATCATGGAACAATGTTACCATTACCCTTTGGTAGGTTACCCCACCTTGTTTTTGCCAAAAAGTACCCCATACGGTTATAAAAGTGGTCTTTCCATGTCTTCATTGGCCATTTTGATTTGGTTATTGCCTAAAAACCTATCAATGAAGGAAAATAGTGCATTTTTGGTTGTGTTGTCTACTAAGGTATCGATGTGAGGTAGGGGAAAATTATCTTTGGGACTAGCTCGGTCAAGGCCTCTATAATCTATCCACATTCGCACTTTACCATTCTTCTTAGGAGCGAAGACTATATTGGCTACCCATTCAGGATTGGCTACCTTGAGAAATCCTGCTTCAAATTGCTTCTTCACTTCATCTTTGTTCTTTAGAAGCATTTTAGGTTTCATTCTTCTGAGCTTTAGTTGTATAGGCTTACATTTAGGTTTAAAGGAAAGTTAATGAACCACAACGTTGGTATTTAATCCAGGCATGTCTTGATAGGACCAGGCAATTTTCTTGAAGGAGACTTATTAGTTCAGCTTGAGTTGATGGCTTTATGAAGGTTTTTATTTTGACTTCTTTTAGGTTTTTTTCTATTCCAAGGTATATGGTTTCTGTGGGTTCTTCATGAGGTACTATATGTTTTTCTTCCTGTTCAACTAGTCTCAATAAGTCTAGAGGTACAGGGTTCTCTTCAAGGTTCTTTTTAGATTCGACCTTATCAGTTGCTCAAAATTAATTTATGTAGTTTTAGTGTGAACATTCATGTCACCTTAATCGGGGCACCTGAAAATATGGAAAGAAACAATATGGGTGGAAAAATATGTAAAGAAAGGTCTAAGGTTGGCAAGAACTATGAACACAATGAATGGATGCATAATGGTTAGTCATTTTCATTGATAATACTTAATAAAAGCTGCCTACACAAAGGATCCTATAATGCTTTTAGGTAAGAGCATGTATGTTTAGTTCATAGCATTACTTTGAAATAGCCTGAATAGTATAGTAATTCCATTCTCAGTCCAAACACTTGGAACAAACCCTTGAGGGCACAAACCAATCTCTAGACTTGTAGTTAACATCTTAGGCTTGTTAATCATATTGATGAGAGATATCCTCGAATGCTTTGTTCAATATAAGCACAGCACTAGCGGAGCTAGTATTTACATGTCCCCTTAAGCAAAAACTTTCCCAAGTGGTGGGAATATCATTGGCTTATCCTCCATGTCTTATCTTGACAAATGAGCCACTCTCTTCTCATGGTTCTTTTAAGCTTGCTTTCTTTTCTACTGTGCACTGGGCTTGAATTTTAACCTTCTTTTGTCAATCTGTTTGACCACTCTCATTAAAGGCATTTTTTGAGTCCCTTTTCAGCCTGGGCACCTTTGTCGATAGTTAACTTGAAACCTATGTGAATACTCACTGATTGGTGGGGCTAAACTATTGGTAACCCTTCCTTGATATAAGTAGCATTAACAAACTCAAAGGATTGGAAAGAGGATTCTAGGATATCTTTATCAGGTTTGACATATAGGGCATCAGTTAAGGTAGTAGCAATGATATCTTCTTCTCCTCCAATGCTGACAACTTTATTCTCAATGATAGATTTCATTTTTTGGTGCAAAGATGATGGTAGTACCCCAGCAAAATGAATCTAGGGCTTTCCTAACAAGCAGTTATGCGATGGAGCAATGTCCATCACATGGAACTCAACTTTGTTAAGTACACGGACCGATTTTGAGTAGAATAGTGATGTTCCCTACAAGCTCCGGTAAGTTCTATCAAACGTTCACATAATCATATGACTATTTTGGATTGAAATGCATCGATGGGGAGCTTGTTCAAGTATAACATAGGCATTACATTTAAAGCTGACCCATTATTGATGAGCACCTTAGGCAATATAATGCCTTTACAATACATAGTGGTATGAAGGGCTTTATAGTTTCCTCTTTTTCTAAGTAGGATTTCATCATTGTTGAAAGATATGCAATTATCGATAGTGGTGTTGCTCACTAAGTGATCAAACTGACCTATAAAAATGTTGGGAGGGACATAAGCCCCATTCAAAACTTTGAGATGGGTATTCTTGTGAGCTTCAAAATTCAGCAGTAGTGACAACACAGATATCTTGTTGGGTTGCTTGTTCAACTAATCGACAATGCTATATTCACTGTGTTTGATAAACTTGAGGAGTTCTGTAGCTTTTTTCTTATTCACTAGCTCTTTGAAGGCCAATGAATTTGAGTTTTTCATTGTAGATTTCGATGCTTGAGGAACAAGGCTAGTATCCTCTTGCTGAGTTTCACTTCTTGATGCTGCTAGGGTATAGCATCTACTACTTTGAGTCAAGTGACTCACTCCTTAAGGGTCCACACTTGCTACTTGCTAACTAGATTCCCCAATGATTAAGATTTGTTTTCATAGTTCCAAGGAACCTCCTTATCATCCTTATAAGGGAAAGGAGATAAAAATCAAATGATCATCCTTGGCATAGGCTAGACGGGTGTGGCTTTGGCTCTTAGTCGATTGTCATACAAGATTAATGGCCTTCCAACCTCGTAGAGAGGATTGCCTTCTTTTTCTTTTATAGTATTGATAGACGGTATTGCATTTGCTGACTCAGTGTGTTGGGCTTGCTTTTCATCATAGAATTCAATTCTCCCTCGTTCATCGTCTTTTGAACCATAGCATGAAACTCTTTGCATGTTTGAAGATTATGGCCATAAATAGTATGGAAATCACAGAAGTCATCAATTCTTTCCTCTATCTTCTTGGCTGCATTAAGTAGTTTAGCTTGTATCAGGATTTACCAAATCAAATTCATTGATTTTCTCATTTTTTCTATCTTTTCTACAATCTCGCAAGTTTCTTCCATGACCATTCTCTTTAGTCTAACTCGGTATGAGCTTAAGATGAACTGGCTTCAGTGCTAGACTTTGATTGCTGACTAGCCTTTATTTTTTTTCCCTTTGTCTTTGTAGATATTTGTTCTACCTGATCCATTTTTCATGGCCTCATCAATCATCCCACAGAGTGTAACCACATCCGTGAAGCTCTTTGGGAAGCTTTTTGCTACCCTTTCATAATAAGGGGCTGGTAGCTTGTCAATGAATCTAACAATCATCTTATTTTTTGTCTGTAAGGGATGAATCTAGGTAGCCTCTTCTATCTATCTTGCAGATATTGCCTAAAACTTTCATTAAATCTCTTTTTCATGCTCATAAGAGATAGACAGCTTAAGATTTGATCATCGGTAGGTCTCTCGTTATTAATAGCATTAATAGATAGGTCATCATGTCCATCCTACTCCTCGTAGAACTCAATATCAGACTGATCCATTATCCCTTGACTATTTTCAAGAATGATGGACAATGTTGCAAAACTTGTTCTCCACCGTTATGGCAGCAAGATGTTTCAATGACATTTTTATCGTCTTTCACTATTCTAGCTTTCAAGAAAGCTTGCCAAACCTTGCTTATTGAGGTTTGACTTTTCAATGCTTATTTTAACCTAACAGCCTTTCGCATCGATTATTGCATTCACTCTCAGTTTGACATGATTATGGAGTGGATTGGGTCTAGGACCCTACTCGATCTTGATCACTCTTTTTTCTAGTAAACCCTACATTTTTCTTTTAAACAAAGTTTAGTTCTCAATGGCCTTAAGCTCAAGCATGGGATTCACAATAAGTGTCGTCATTAGACCATCTGGGGTATGGTGGTGATCTTAGGTTTGTGAATACTGGAGCCACTAGTTTACCTACCAATAAGCGAGAGTAAATCTCTTTATAAGAGTAAAGGAGTATTCAAAGTGCTCTCTTTTTGGGGTGCTTGTTGGTTATTCGGAGCTCTTCTATTCTGTATATTGTGAGGCTGTATCTGGGTTGCATTTTAAACGGGATTCAGTGCAAAGCTCATTTTAAGAGTAAACCCGATAGCGTGGGCTGGTTGCGATGCTGATGAGTAAGGAGTAAGACTTGTATTCAACATGCTCATGAGGTATTAGGCTGTGCTATATGCAGACTTTGATCAAACATAGCATGATTTTCATTGATAACATTCACCTCCTTCTCCTTACCCTTACTTATTGTCTTCTTAACTAATCCCGATGTCTTTGCAATGGATATCCTACCATTTTTTATAGTGTTTTTATTCATTTCACTGGATATAACCATATCAGCAAAATTTTTCATGGCACTTCCTACCAACCTTTCATAGTAAGGAGCTCGTAGAGTGCCAAGAAACATGACTATCATTTTTGTTTTGGTCAGAAGATGATGAACTTGAGTTGCCTTCTCTCTTCATCTCTGAGCATACTATTAAAGCTCTCAAAAGATTTCTTCTCCATGTTAATGAGAGAAAGGCAATTTGAAGCCCAATCGACACATGCTTATACTGTTTAAGGAATGTGCATGCCAAATTTGCCCAATTATACACATGCTTATACTATTTAAGGAATTCTTAGAGGATCAAGTCCTATGTACCATCAGAGAGGTGCTCTAGTTAGATTATCCTAGAAGCAATGGATTAGTAGCTTCTCATTCTTTTCATGGCTTGCCATCCTACAAAAGTACATACGAAAATGGGCAATAGGGTCGGTAGTCCCATTGTATTTTTCAAAATCAGGTATATTAAGCTTAGGCGGGATAACGAGACTCGAAACCAGCCCTAATGATTTTACGTCTATAATTCCAAACTTGTTACTTCCTTCTACAGCTCGAAGACGTTTCTCTAGTGACTAATACTTGTCTAAATCCTTATCATTTTTTGAAGGCTTTTTTGATTTCTCTTACTCTATTTGCTCTTCGAGGTCTGGGACTATAGGCTTTGTCTGTGAAGATCCTGCACCTTGAAATCATTAAATTAAGTAGGACACTGTCATAGGATTAATGTAAATGAATGGCTGAGTTGGTAAGATGTTTGCCACCGAAGGATGTTGCCCATATAGTGCCCCTTCTTGAGCATTGATGGCCTCAATACCAGTATTCAGATTGCTTTCAAGATTGGTCAGGTCTTTTCCCACATCAACTATACTTGTTTGCTCTTTTTCCTTCAACACATTAGACAATAGCTAGGTCAACTTGGTAATCTAAGCTTGGAGTTCCTCTTTCTTATGGAGTGACTACTCTTGGGACTCTCTATACATGAGTTTGAGCCTTTCGATGCGAACCTGATGATCATTTTCCATCGCTCTTTAATGATTATGAGTGTTGTACCGATGATGAGTTGTATGTTTTGTAATTTAGATCACCTTTACTTTAAATTATTTTCGGATTAGTCCTTTATGATATGTTCATACATATGTTTAATGTAAGGAGAGAGAATATGCATCATGAAAATAAATGAATGAATAAAACTATGAAAAAAATTTAGGTTAGTCATGCAAATGTGAAAAGGACAATTGGATTAAGGGGCTGCTCCACCAATAGCATCTTTCATTAAAGCAACAAAATGTATCGATTACGTATGACTATATTCAAAAATGCTTGACATGATTACATTGCCTAATTACATGGTCTAAGAAATACAACAAATCTTGCTCATGGGCTTCAGTAGGCAGGATATCATGTGTTGGGATTAGGCTATATCCATCATGTTTTCAGCCTCTAACTCAGCTACCTGAATTTGTTCTATGAGATAGCGATGATGGTTCTGATAGTTTTGGCATACGTGATCAACCTCTTGAAGCCATTCTTGTTCCCATTGTTGGGAGCTCTCACTAGTGCATCGACTTGGTCTTGGCAAGCTTGAAGAGAATGCTCTAAATCTTGAATTTTCAGTGTCAGAGCTTCATTTTCAACTTGGTTTACTCTCAAATCCTTGACTCGAGCTTCTAACTATTCATTCTTCCTTTGACAAGTTGATGCAAAAGCTTGGGTTCTAATAAGCTTTACCTTATTAACCCTAGTAGCTTTTCTCCATTGGTGTAGTTCTTTCTCAAGAATAGTAATTTTGTTTCTCCACTCTGCTAATGACTTTCTATGTTTGAGACTTGTTTGCTTTGTTAAGAGCCACATAGTTTTTTCTCAAACTCTCGAGGTCCTCCGTTAGGTGAGTTTTCTTCTTGATAGCCCTATTTATCTCACAATCCCTGAGGTAGAGGTCTATTTTCAATTGATTGTTTTCCTTCTTTAATCGAGTAACCTCCTTAGCAAAGGTCACCCTTTGTTGTTTGAACTCTCACTTGAGCAATTCAACTTCAGAGGGGAAGTCAACTAGCATTTGTGATGTCCTGATACCAGACATGGGCATGGCATCATTAATTTGTTGGACCCTCTATTCATCATATCCTAAGGTCATATTACTCCCTCCCTAATACCTTTCCACGCAACGGGTTTGCTTTCGTGCATGAAAGGCTAGTTGGACTTTCAACTTCTAATCGGGCACACCATAGTCAAAAATCCCACAACTCTAAGTCTTGGATGAAGGGGATAAACTGACGACACCAAAACTGTCGAAGGACTAAAAGAGAGGTGTAGCTAGTACTTCCCTATATTCCCATGAGTGGAACACAGTTGTAATCTCTGCATCAGTATATGACCGTTTATAGGAAAAACCAAAGGCTTTCCATGTTACCTCTTCCCCTGAGGTTCTAGAATTTTTGGACCTATTGCTCTTTAGATTTGTCTTGAGGCCATTCCTTCTCAAGTACCTTAGAGATAGCGCTAAGGCTGGGTAAAAAGCGTTGTGATGTCTTACTTTCTTATGGGCCAAAGTGGCTGATAAGCCAAATGTGACGTAGCGGTGCACACCCGATGAAATTGCTCGTACCCATTTTTTATAAAAATTAAAAGCTCAAATAGTTTTAGTAATAATGACCCGTACAGGATTGATGTTGTAGCATAATTGAGAAAAGACATCTATTACAGTAGCTTCAACATAGCCTAATGTCTTGGGGAATATAATCAGCCAAAGCATAAATATCTTGGATTTTTTGGATGTCAACGGTACTTGCCATTGCTTCTTTCAAACTAGCCCAGGAGATGCATTCACTGTTCCCCTTTGTTTTGATATGACTCTCAATTTAATACTCTATTGCCCTGAGGTTTAAGCCAATCTTTTCTTGAAGGTTTTAACGCTTTGCAGTTTATCCTGTCGACCTTTGCCCTTTTAATGTTAAGTAACACAGTGTACTCATCAACCATGGGGACCAAGTCTTCATGATTGAAAGTGAAACGCTAGTATGCTAGATTTCAAAATTGAGAGGCCACTTGCAACAAATTGACATCCAAACTAGCTTGAAGCAAAAGAACAATATCTTTATATTTTTTAATGAATGATTTACTTTTAGTACTATCCTAGTTGGTCCATACAATCTTTAAATCTTGCTAATCATTTTGATGGTACCCTATCTTGATCCTTTCATGCATATTGAGACATGACCTGATTCGAGGACATCTCTATCTTTACATTGTTGACATTTTGACCATGCTTGGACTTCCTTAAAGGGCTTTAGCTTTGAAGTGACTATTGTTCCATGACAAACACCTCTTAATGGACACTGAACCATTGACCAATTGTCCTATGGTTATGGTAATCATGATAAAATGATGCATGGTGAAAAAAGGAAAGCGAAAAGGGAACAAGTTAGTAACCAATACGAAATAATAGGCAAAAGATAAAGAGATGAAAGAATAGTAGCAAAAGTGTATCACAAAAATATGCCCTGAGAATAAGCGGTATGATTCCTAGGGCAAATATGATGAATATAAACGTTGAGGCATTAAAATGGGTAGCATATCGACATGTCCATATTAAAATTGCCTCTTCACTAAGTAACATGGTACCCCATGAGGACTAAGACTAACCATTTAAATAATGACCTTCATTCATCACCATCTGTGATAGATACATGTTAAGCCATCGTTCGAGCAGCATGATGGCTTATTTCAGTCAAATATAACTATTTAAAGATGGCATTGCAGGTAATGGCATTCACTTATCTTTACCCACTTATTAAAGAGGACTTGGCATCGAACGTAATGGCATATCCTAAAGGAATGATCATAAAAATCATAAATGCTAGTGACAACATTCACTCATCATTGTCCGCATAACTATAGTACATAAGAGTAAAGGTAAAAAATGTTTCCCCAAATGATCTTACTCTTCTATATGAGTTTAGCTTGTAAGGATCATTATATGAGTTTAAGTCGATGCCTATTTCAATATCTGAATTGCTCCTCTGTTCGATAAAAACAACCAAGGCATCTTGATCCTAGGCCCATCATGGGTTTGGCGAAATAGGTTTGATCTAGTGGATGTATTTTCCTATGCAAATGCAGAAGGGCATTCACGAGAGACATAGGTAGCCTACATCAGGGAAGGTTTTGCCATGCCTATGCAAAGGGTTACTCACAAGGGCAGATGGCCCACTTCCTCCTAATAATTAGGATACTAACCGCACCATGGTGTTTGGTAGGAATCTCATGCAAATGTATATGCACGGTATGTATAAGGGAAACAATCAAACCTTTTTATTTCACTCCTATATTACCATATTTATTCAAATCGATATTTATTTGGGCATGAATAATCCCTAACAATTATAGGACAAAAACATAAACAATAGAATTAGTAGGCCTAACTCTCTAGGTTTGATCCCCAGTGGAGTCAACAAGCTGTCGCCATGTGCCCCACCTTTAAAAACTTCTGATAATCCAAAGGGCATAGTGCGCTCGATCGAAAAAAAATGATGGTTGGTCATGGTCAAGCCTTTGAGTTATCCCTTGATTGGGATTTGGATTAGGCGTAACAATATGAAGGGGGTGATAGACTATCGGGCAACTTGCTCATCAACTAGTCTCAGATAGCCACCATGAGATGGCCATAAACTTAGAGTTGCCACCTATCATTTCAAGGTAGGCAGGATCGGATGCCTACTAAAAATAATATTCTGAGTTATGAAACTCAAAACATCGTTTCAAGGTCTACAAAGTCTAGAGATTCATTGGTTGGGTTCGGGAGTTAGTTACATGCGGGGAAGGATTAACATCCCCATGACACTCAAAATTGGTACCTACTGACTATATTACACTTTGGTCTTGGTTAAATTGGTTCCATTTAGCTTTTATTTAGATATAATTCCCTTTAACACATGAAGATTGTAAAAGTAGATCCAGTTTCTTCTTTTTTTCTAAATTAGCTTATCATGTGCCTCAAAGATGTGAGAAACATAGAGAGTTTCTATGAATATAAAGTTCGGATTGAGTTTTGAAAATTTTGATATTTTGCATTAGGCACTAGAGAGATACCAACGTGAAACATCGCCTTGTAAATTTTATTAGAAAAAAAAATTTAAATATGGATGCACGATAATTATTACAAAATGAAACAAGTTAGTGAGGCAAAAAAAGTGAAATATAATGATATCAAGCAATCCCAAACAAAAGAGCATAAAAAGAAGGGGCGATCGAAATGTATTCCATAATTGCTATCAATATTGAAGAGTAACCGAGATGACAATTTTAGAGACCGGTCTGGATTTGCTGGTAATTTGAAGAACGAAGACAGTTTTTATCAAAGCAATTTGAGGCATTCGAAAGAGAAAAACTTTTGGGTGTTTTCAAGGTAAAGCGGGGTTAGAGTATCCCCAAAGATAGAGTTAAAAAAATATTTAGGAATAAAGAAAAATTTTGTATCTTTTTTTTTAAAAAAAAGGGCTAAAGTATCCCCTCAGAGTAGTGGGGTTAGAGTATCCCCTTTGAGGAATGGAGTTGGAGCATTTCCATTAGTAAAAGTTTTAATATGAAATCTTATGTTTATATTTTAATCTTGATCTTAGTCAAAGGGGGGTGATGTTATGGGAGAACCAACCGGACGCATTTTGAGACATACAAACATCTCGATAAAAAGATATTCAAAAACTAAGATAAAAATAGGAGACAACATCGTGTCACCTTTTTTCCCAAATTTATTTCAAGCTCGTTCGAAGGCTTTAGATGGTGAATAAGGTATCATTAGAAAGATAACTTAATAAGGTTTAATGTAAAATATCCCAAAAATTCTAGTCGATCACTTTCTAAGCGAAATTAAAATTTTGAAGTTAAGTCTATATTGACACTGGTACCACTTGCAGGGGAAAAGATAGCCAAACTTTGAAAAATCATTTTATGCCATCTGAGATTGTTAAATTGTGAACAACACATTTTTGGAAAGGGAATTTCATAAACTTATGATGAAAAATGCTTAAAAATTTCATCAAAATCACTTGATAGGCCAAAATGGCCCAAACATAATGTTGCATGTTGGTTCTAGGGGTTCCAGCCAACAAAGGTTTGAAAAATCATAATTTCCTCATCTAAGATGATTCAAAAAAAGATAAGACACTGTTAGAAAGGAACTTTAATGCCCTTCAAGGGAAAAATATTAGAAAAATAAAAAAAATTTATGGTTCGAAAATGATTTTCCAAATTTGGATTAAGTACTACCAAAGCAAAAATAGGAGGATTATTTAATATTTTAATTTTTTTTAAAGATAGACTCGGGTCTAGGACGTCCGAACATCCATGACAGAAAGTAACATGGGCTTCACAAGTCCATTGCACAATCTTGGAGTAGTTTGGGATGATGGAACAACACACCGACCATGTTACTAAAGGGAACATAAGACTCAAGATTAAGGTTTAGTACTAAAAGAATTTCCTTTTTTGAAAAATGAACTTATTTCACCATGAATCCAGAGCTGAATGGTGATTAACCCCTAAGATTGGGAGACTAATTTGATGAAAGCATTAAGCCCATGCTACTCTTTATCTATTGGAGGCAGCAGGAATCTAACTTGGGAATGTTTCTAAAAATCAGGTTTTAAGAAATGAGCAAGCATTTTGATGGAGATATAATGAACAAAATGCAGCACATACCAAGATAAACATAGCTTAAATATGTAAACATACAAAGATGACATTTTGACATTAAAATGGGTGACATAAATGTTAGAAGATGACAAATAGGCTGTATGAGACAAAATAAACATGTTTGAATAAGGGAATGGATGCTGGAGTTGTCAAGACAACATTTTTTTTCATGAGACTCTTAAAACACAAGAAAATGTTTAAACATACCTAAGACATGTTAAAGTGACCATTTAAATATGAAATGGACATGTGAATATAGAAGGAACATGGTGAAAGATGCATTAACAGAGGCTGTGTAATGATGAAAATGACTTATGGTGAGTTTATATATCCCATAACACTAAGGTGTCAAGAGGGTCATCAAAATCCTAAAACTACCACAACCAAGGCAATGATGATGCATGAGAGCCGTAGAAAGGTCATGGCAGCATGAAGGGCTCATTAAAATGAAATGGATGATTAAAATGGAAAATGTATGGAACATGGTAAAAATAAACAAGCAAAAGCTTGAACCTTCCTCCTTTTTTAAAAGCAGTGACCTTAAGCTCAGTTCCTTCCTTCTTTTCGCTATTAGTTAGCAAGAAGGGAGTGAAAGGAAGAAGCATTTTGGTAATATGGTTGCTAGTGGGGTGTATTGAGGATGAAAGTATATGAAAGATAAAGTTTTTGAAGGTATTCTGGTGATGGTTTTAGAGAGTTACGAGAATGGAGGGTGGTGAGGATGAAAAGTAATAGAATAATGTTTTGGTGAGTTTTCGGAGTTAGAGTTACTGAAGGATTTGTAGGGATGAATGATGAGTTTTTAGAGATTACTGAAGAGCTTTTTCTTTCATAGCTGAGATTTTTTTTGAGATAGCTAGGAAATTCCTCTAATCAATTCTCAGTCACTACTTTTAGAAGAAATGCAAGGGCATTTTTTATTTTTCCTTTTTGCACTAAAGGACATCTCCAGCTACCATGCTTAGCTGACTCTTTTCTTATTGGTTCTATCATGGTGAGCAAGGAGGCAAGGAGGCAAAAAGGCTGTGACAATCTACAACTAGAGATATGCCTACCATACCCTCTTACACTCATATATCTTATGAAAGTGACCTTTGTCATTTATTGTTTGGGCTCCAAAGACTTGTTTGAATCCGTTAATGTGCCTATAGTTGAAGTTTACAATGATTTATGATAGTTCCTTGCTGCACAAACACGTTTAAATAGGGTTTTTGAAGGCAAAAAAGTGGCTTAAACTGGTAAAAATATTTGGTATATCGATAGAAAACATGTTGTATCAATACACAAGGTACTTTTTACTCATGAGTATCAATACAAAGAGCTGTGTGTTGATACTAAAAGCAAAAAATATTTCCAATCTCAAGACTTAGGGGCCTGTATTGGTGCTCCATGGATTTGTATCAATACTCATGCTTATGTATCAATACATTTTGCCAAAAATCATAACTTTGGCTACTGCCAAGGTCTGTATCGATACAAACATCCTAGGTATCGACGCCACCTCTTGGGTACAATAGGAAATTATCCGTGTATTCATTTGAATGACCCTGGTGACACCATGAATAGTAGCCTTTGAGCCTTATTCTATATTTTTCTTTAAAAAAGTCTATAGGCATTTTAAATCTTCCCAAAAAATTTTTTGCCTGGTGCCGTGTTGCCTAATAGTGTCGATGACATAGCACCCGGTAGTCATCCCCTAGTTTTTATTTCTATATTTAGATTTTATCATCTTTTACCTAACTCCTAAGATGCCAGAAACTGGCTTGGACAAAATAAAGTGTCTACAGTAGGAATTGATTGAGACAAAATTGACAAGTCAACAAATGAATAGGGTTGATCGGGATAAAATTGACAAGTCCGCATAGGTAAAAGTTAACTGGGATAAAACCTACAAGTCAACAAATGAAAAGGGTTAACTGAGATGTAACCAATAAGTCAATAAGTAAATGAGGTTGACCGAGAGGAAACCTATAAGTCAACCAGAAAAAGGGGTTGAGTAAGATGAAACTGACAAGTTAATGAATAAAAGGTTTTGAGTGGGACAAAACTGACAAGTTAGCATATGTAAGGGTTGACCAGGACAAAATTGATAAGTCAACAAATGAAAAGGATTTGGGATAACATTTTATGCTTGGTCAATTTGAAAACATAAGGGACTTACCTTTCAATTTTAAGGGAATAAGCATGATTGTTGCTCTCATTTTGCATCACATTTAACTTTTCTTGCAAATTATTGAATGCAAATGCATGCCAAATGCAGAAACTATTCTTGAGATGTCTTTTTATTTTGAAAGTGTGCTTTTTCTTAAAGATGAAGGCATTTTCAAAAAAAGTTACAAACATTTGTATTTCTTTTTAGGCATAAGAGTTAGTATAAACTTAAATTTAAAGGTATCTTCAGAAGATGTTGTAGATAGTCCTTTTTTTTTGGCAAAAAGAGCCTGTGGCTGAACTTGAAGTTGAAGGCTTCCTTCCATACTTGGATTTTAAATCATTAACAGGTTATCATATGTTTGTCCCATGAAATCCTTCTTATAATCTTTATTTTAAGGATTTAGGAATTATTTAATTTTTCCTGTAAGGTCACCAAATATCAAATTAATGTCTATCAATTCAATGATACAACTTTATATAGTTGGATAAGTATATGCTCAAGGCATACAAACTTCTATTGAAATCAGTAGAAATAACATAACTCATCAAAATTCTGAAATTTCAGAAGGAGATCACTTTTTCATTCTAACCTAGGTAAGAATCTACTCGATGAAAATTTTTGAATAATTTCAGCCATGAATTTTCCTATTTTAAGGATAATGGACATGCTATCTTCATCTCTATGTTAAGACTTTCTTGTGATTGATGATCACCATTCAAGACATTTTTGGATGAGATAAAAAATGAATTTAGACGTGCAAATGGTGTAGCACTGCTAAAATTTGTCTTAAAGAAATTGAAATAACAAGGTTAAGGCTTATCAAAACTAAATTTAAGTGAATATCATTTCATCGAAGTTCCTTGAAAAGCAAACAATCAAGTTATAACATTCTTCTAATCTTCAAATATAATAGCCCGACAGGTATTAAAATAATGCTAGTAAACACCAAGTCTCAAAAGGGTTTATTTGAAAGGCATTTGATAAGTATCAATTTCTAAGGTAGGGCACAAAAATTCTAAAAGAATATTTTGAAAGGAATCAATATTTGGGCATTTAATTCAATTTTCTATTGACATCATGAAATTTCCAAAGGTTAGGGGTTTGGAATCATTTTTGAATTATCTTTCAATTCCTAGGCCTTTAAGCTTGCCCCATTATATTATTTCATTCAAAAAGATGAAATCTTAAAGAACTTCCTAAGAATAACCTGATAGCTCAAATAGCTATGTTTGATCAAAATGGACTTTGTTAGATACGTAATGTAGGACATGGTTCTTAGTTTAGAAAAAAAATAAATAGGCCCAAATCAAGTGTTTAAGGGTAGTTAAACCAAGGATCACTTTTCTTCGGCAGAACTCAACCCAGCATGTCTTCTAAAGTAAAACACATCTACATTTCTTCGTTTACTTTTGCCTCATACATTTTTTATTTTAAAGGAACTTGAAATTTGAACTTTCTTGATGTATTTTTTACCTTGAAAATTACTTTAAATTTTGAACTTAAAACTTGAACTTTCTTCATTTTTCACATTAAATATTTGAACTTGGAAATTAAACTTTCTTCATTTTTCACTTTGAATATTTGACTTAAAACTTGCACTTTCTTTAGTCTTTAAAATTTGCCTTGTGACATCTGACTTGGTCTGCTTTTAACTCTAGACTGGAATTTGCCCCTTTCAATTTTGAAGCTTCACCTTATTTGCCCCCCAGTATTGAGGGTGATCCTTAATTAGGGTTAAAAAAATAAAATATATTATCAAGCTTAAAGGGGACGCAAAAGGAATAATTTTCTATATTTGCGAAGGGATAACGAAAGAACGCCATTTTTCATTTCAAACATAGTCATCGAAACTGGTAAGCATTTCAATAAGAAAATGGGTTGTTTTCTTTCTAAAATCATTTTAAGCACCTCAATAACATGAAATTACACTCAATTTCTAAAGACTTAAGGAATGCCCCTTAACATTTTTAGCTTATAGCCATTAATGACTGGTTGAGCCTTTAGGAAAGCAAATTGCATTAGCTTGGAAAAAATCATCGGATCTCACATCTTATGGATCAAGAATTGGTTTGAAAAGGTTTTGTTGAAAGGACAATGATATTTTAGCTCAGGTTTACTCCCATTCTTCCTGATTCAAGGATTTGAAAAAATGTCATGAAAATTATGGCAAAAGATTATTGGAATGAGGGAGATCTCGAAATTACTATTATTATTTTAACACATGTCTAACTATTGATATCTGAATCTTTTGGGAGCATAACTTATTTGTAAGACCTTCAAGGAATGCATAAATAAGAACATTTAGGTGTGAAAGGTCTCGGATAATGAAAGGTCTATAGTGGAATGTATATATGTGGAGATGAATAACTTTTTTAAGAGAAAAATTTAACAGTGACCATATATTAAAAGAAAAAATTTTCAAAATGTTTTGATTATCTTAGATACTAGAAATCATTATAAACAAAATTCATGGCCGATGATAGTATAAACAGTATTTACAAATCAAAATTAATTTCATAATTTAATGTTTCTAAAAAAGTAATATACAAAGTTTTAGAGCCAAGATAAAAATTGCCCCTGATTGGCATACTATTGTAAGGTTGTTGACCCTTAGACTAATCATCTTTAATGGGCCTTCGCCAATTTCAAATTTTTATGTCCTTGAGGGTTGAATTATAGATCAGCTAGTGGAACATAAGCAGGTGTATCAAACTTTAAGTTCTCAAGCTCAAAAATTCCACAAGATGCATGGTTATTTCTTGTCATCTCAATCATGCCATCTCTTTACTAAATTGTTTAGCAAAGAATATGAATCCAAAAGCTCATGGCGTGGCAAGTAACCATCCAAGCAATCAAGTCAGAATTTACAATAGCATGTGATTCCTACTATAGGTAAAAAGGTTTTTGGGCTTTATTGGAATAACATAGATTGTTTAATTTTGAACAAGAAAAGGAAATAACTCAGTGTAGGAAATCAATAGGGCATAATACACCTTTCTCTTTTTTATTTTCTACTTTTAGGAATTGCTTAAGCTGCTTGTCAGGTTTTTTTTACCTTTTTGAACTTGGGATTGAAAAAGTTCGCGTAAAAGGCTGTGAGGCACATGATAAACCTATTGAAGTTATTGAATGATGAAAGGTTAGGGGTGAGGACATTGTCTAAATGGATTCTTTCATTTTCTCGACTTACTATGGTCTTGGCTTCCATCGGTAATGTTTTGTTGACATTCAATAATAAGATGACTCCTTTGTCTCATATAAGCTACCTGTTGTCCCTTTGGTCAGCATGAATATGTAGTATAGGACTAGCTCCTCACATACTGAACACCATAAGGTGATCGCCTTTGGACTTGCATTTCTTTGGATACCTTGCTGAATTATTGGCATAATATAGGATCATTTATAAACTTCTTTGATCAAGGCATTACTGTTATGGAGACTTTTACTCCATAGCTTCTTTTCTCTTTTTACTTGCTTGTATGGCTTAGAGTATTTGGGGCTTCCATCTCCATCTTCGTTTTGGACTCATTCCACTCGTTTCGTCAAGTAATTGTCTCCTTTTTATATCTCGTGATTGCATTGTATTCACCTCAAATAGAAATAACTTAGTCTATGGGAATATGTATGTATCTTATTAACATTGAACTTTATGATTATCTTTGTAGGAATATAAAGAAATTGATAAAATAAATAAATGAACAAATGTATGAATGAAGGAATATATAAAATAATATTCAATGGTATAAATCGGAGGCTAAACAATTGGTTAAATATCAAAGATGGAAATTATTGAAGAATTCAAATCATAACTCAATACCATGAACAGATATTTTTTTATTTACCCATTATTTAAAACAATATTTACAAGATTCAACAAGTAACCAAAAATGATTACTTTTGCAAATACTTCATTTTCCTAACTACGTTAGTACTTGTAAGAGATTTTTCTAAATCGTAATCATCATTTCATCATTTCATTTTTTTTAACCATCTATTTACAAAAATGGAGCAAAAAGTCCAAAAAGTTGCCTCCATAACTAATTTATTGCTCCTTGGCCTTCTAGTACTTCCTACAACACGATGGGAATTTAACAGCCTCCCTTAGCCTTAGTTTAATCTAGAATACACTAATTTTGAGCAGATCTTGAACTTTTCCTTTAAACTCATCCTATTATTCTATAGAATGTCCCCATAGTCTCGCATGGAATTCACAACGTGCATTAATATCATAAGACTTGAGATAAAAAAGGTTTATGTATAGGAATGATGAGCTGAACTGGATGCAAAATTAAGAACAATTCTTTATAAGTAAATGGGAATGAATTGAGTTCACCTTCCTGTAGTCTTTCCTACTATGAGCTACGGATAATAATGGAATAGCACTAGAAAAATCAAAAGGATTAGTAGGTAAGCTAATTTGGGTAGATGCAAAATTCGACGTTTTTATCTCACTTATGTCTAACAAGACACTTGATTCAACCTTCAACTCTTCAAATGTTAACTTAAAAATTTGTTCTTTTATCTCTCGAAGCTCATGGTTTATTTCTTCGACTATCCTTCCAATTTCTTAACCCTATTCATTAATCCATCGAGCGGATTTTTCATTGCTTGAATTTCATTTCCATACATTCCTTCGATGGATTCCAATGTGCTAATCCTTAGCTCTAACTGATCATCCATGCCTTGATTCCTTAAAATAGAATAAATGAAACA
>JAQSVH010162553.1:0-25051 GCA_029448705.1 Adansonia digitata | reverse complement strand
CCAAAGCTTCAATATCATTTATCCCAATGAGGAAAATGTGTTTATGGTGCCTAATCATGAAAAGAAAGGAGATTATTATGTGAATCCGTGTTTGTCTAATTTGACAAATGAACATTAATTCTAAAAATGGTGGAAAGAGAAGTTTTTCTTATGAAACCAAAGCTTCAATATCAATTATCCCAATGAGGAGAATGTGTTTATGGTGCTTAATCGCAAAAGAATGAAGATTATTTTGTGAATCTGTGTTTGTCCAAATTGATGAACAAACAATAATTCTAAAAATGGTAGAAAAAGAAGTTTTTCTTATGAAACCAAAGGATCAATTCATTTATTCCAATGAGGGAATGAATTTATGGTACCCAATCAGTAAAGGAAAGGAGCTTGTTATGTGAACCACATTTATCCAGTTGAAAAATGAACTTTAATTATAAAAATGGTAGAAAGAGATTTTTTTTCTTATGCAGCCAAAGCTTCAATATCTTTTATCCTAATGAGGATAATGTGTTTGTGGTGCCTAATCACGAACAGAATAGAGATTATTTTGTGAATCTGTGTTTGTCCAAATTGATGAACAAACAATAATTCTAAAAATGGTAGAAAATGAAGTTTTTCTTATGAAACCAAAGCATCAATTCATTTATCCCAATGAGCAGAATGAATTTGTGGTGCCCAATCATTCACAGAAAGGGGATTATTATGTGAATCCGAGTTTATCCAACTAAAAAATGAACTTTAGTTCTAAAAATGGTAAAAAAGATGCTTTCTTATGAAACCAAAGCTTTAATATCATTTATCTCAATAACGAGAATGTCTTTATGGTGCCTAATCATGAAAAGAAAAGAGATTATTATGTGAATGCATGTTTGTCCTAATAGAAAAAAGAACTTTAACTCTAAAAATGGAAAAAAGAGATATTTTCCTTATGAAGGAAAAGCTTCAATGTCATTTATTCTAATGAGGAGAATGTGTTTATGGTGCTTAATCATTAAAAAAAAGGAGATTATTATGTGAATCAGTGTTTGTCCAAATTAACAAAAGAACATTAATTCTAAAAATAGTGGAAAAAGAAGTTTTTCTTATGAAAACAAACATCGATACCATTTATCCCAATGACAAGAATGTATTTACGGTGCCCAATCATGAGAAAGAGATTATTATGTGAATCTATGTTCATCCCAATTAAAAAACAAACTTTAATTCTAAAAATGGCTGAAAGAGAAGTATTTCTTATGAAAGCAAAGCATCAATTCATTTTCCAGTGCGAAGAATGAATTTGTGGTGCCCAATCATTAAAAGAAAGGAGATTATTATGTGAATCCATGTTTATCCAATTGAAAATGAACTTTAATTCTAAAAATAGTACATAGAGATGTTTTTCTTATGAAACCAAAGCTTCAATATCATTTATCCTAATGAGGAGAATGTGTTTATGCTGCCTAATCATTAAAAGAAAAAAGATAATTATGAATCGTGTTTGTCCAAATTGACGAATGAGCATTAACTCTAAAAATGATGAAAGAGAAGTTTTTCTTATGAAACCAAAGCATCAATTCATTTATCCCAATGAGGAGAATGTGTTTATGGTGCCTAATCACGAAAAGAAGGGAGATTATTATGTGAACCCTTGTTTGTCCAATTCAATGAACAAATATTAATTCTAAAAATGGTAAAAAGAGTAGTTTTTTTTATGAAACCAAAGCATTAATACCATTTATTCCAATGAGGAGAATGTGTTTATGGTGCCTAATCATGAAAAGAAAAAATATTGTTATGTGAATCTGGGTCTGTGCAAATCGATGAACGAACATTAATTTTAAAAATGGTAGAAAAAAAGTTTTTCTTATGAAACTGAAGCATCAATATTATTTATCCCAATGAGGAGAATGTGTATATGGTGCCTAATCATGAAAAGAAAGGAGATTATCATGTGAATCAGTGTTTGTCCAAATAGATGAACGAAGATTAATTCTAAAATGGTAGAAAGAGAAGTTTTTCTTATGAAACCAAAGCATTAATTCATTTATCCCAATGAGGAGAATGAATGTGTGGTGCCCAATCATTACAAGAAAGGAGATTATTATATGAATGAGTATTTATCCCAATTGAAAAATGAACTTTAATTCTAAAAATAGTAGAAAGAGATGTTTTCCTTTGAGACTGAAGCTTCAATATCATTTATCCCAATGAGGAGAATGTGTTTATGGTGCTCAATCATGAAAATAAATGAGGTTATTATGTGAATCCATGTTGATCTCAATTGATAGATGAACTTTGATTCTAAATAATGATGGGATGTGAAGTTTTTCTTATAAAACCAAAGAATCAATTCATTTATCCCAATAAGGAGAATGAATTTGTAGTGCCCAATCATTAAAAGAAAGGAGATTATTATGTATATGTGTGTTTATCCCAATTGAAAAATGAACTTTAATTCTAAAAATGGTAGAAAAAGATGTTTTTCTTTTGAAACCAAAGCTCCAATATCATTTATCCCAATGAGGAGAATATGTTTATTGTCCTTAATCGCAAAAGGGAGGGAGATTATTATGTGAATCTGTGTTTGTCCATATAAATGAATGAACATTAATTCTAAAAATGGTAGAAAAAAAGTTTTTCTTATGAAACCAAAGCGTGAATATCATTTATCCCAACGAGGAGAATGTATTTTATGGTGCCTAATCATGAAACAAAAGGAGATTATTATGTGAATCCGTGTTTGTCCAAATCGATGAACAAACATTAAATTTAAAATTGGTAGAAAGAGAAGTTTTTCTTATGAAACCAAAGTATCATTTCATTTATCCCAATGAGAACAATGAATTTATGGTGCCCAATCATTAAAAGAAAGGAGATTATTATGTGAATCTGAGTTTATCCAATTGAAAAAAAAATTTAATTCTAAAAATGGTGAAAAAAATATGTTTTTCTTATGAAACTAAAGCTTCAATATCATTTATCTCAATAAGTAAAATGTGTTTATGGTGCCAAATCATGAAAAAAAAAGAAGATTATTATGTGAATCCGTGTTTGTCCAATTCGACGAACAGACATTAATTCTAAAAACGGTAGAAAGAAAAGTTTTTTTTATGAAAGCAAAGCATTAATACCATTCATCTGAATGAGGAGAATGTGTTTATGGTGCCCAATCATGAAAGAAAGGGGATTATTATGTGAATCCATGTTTATCCTAATTGAAAAACAAACATTAATTATAAAAATGGCAGAATGAGAAGTATTTATTATGAAACCAAAGCATCAATTCATTTATCATGGTGCGAAGAAGAATTTATGGTGCCCAATCATTAAAGGAAAAGAGCTTGTTATGTAAATTCATGTTTATCTAGTTGAAAAATGAACTTTAGTTATAAAAATGGTAGAAAGAGATGTTTTTCTCATGAAACCAAAGCTTCAATATCATTTATCCCCATGAGGATAATGTTTTTATGGTGCCTAATCATTAAATGAAAAAAAGATTATTATGTGAATCTGGGTTTGTCCAAATCGACGAATGAACATTAATTCTAAAAATGGTAGAAAGAGAAGTTTTTCTTATGAAACTGAAGCATCAATATTATTTATCCTGATGAGCAGAATGTGTTTATGGTGCCCAATCATGAAAAAAAAGGATATTATTACGCAAATGCATGTTTATCCCAATTGACAGACGAACTTTAACTCTAAAAAATGGTGTAATGTAAGGTTTTTCTTATGAAACCAAAGCATCAATTCATTTATGCAAATGAGAAGAATGAATTTGTGGTGCTAATCATTAAAAGAAAGGAAATTATTATGTGAACCTGTGTTTATCCCAATTGAAAAATAAACTTTAATTCCAAAAAGGGTAGAAAGAGATATTTTTCCTTTGAAACCAAAGCTTCAATATCATTTAAGCCCAATGAGGAGAATGTGTTTATGGTGCCTAATCACATAATGAAGGGAGATTAGAATGCGAATCCATGTTTGTCCAAATCGATGAACGAACATCAATTTTACAAATGGTAAAAAGAGAATTTTTTTCTTATGAAACCAAAGCATCAATACCATTTATCCTAATGAAAAGAATGTGTTTATGGTGCCTAATCACGAAAAGAAAGGAGATTATTATAAGAATCCTTGTTTGTCTGAATCGACGAACGAACATTAATTCTAAAAATGTTAGAAAGAAAAGTTTTTCTTACGAAACCAAAGGCATCAATAGCATTTATCCTAATGAGGAGAATGTGTTTCTAGTGCCTACTCATTAAAAGAAAAGAGATTGTTATGTGAATCTGTGTTTGTCCAAATCGACGAAAAAACATTAATTTTAAAATTGGTAGTAAAAAAAGTTTTTCTTATGAAACCAAAGCTTCAATATTGTTTTTCCTAATGAGGAGAATGTGTTTATGGTGCCCAATCATGAAAAGAAAGGAGATTATTACGTGAATGCATGTTTATCCCAATTGACAAATGAACTTTGATTCTAAAAAATGGTGGGATATAAAGTTTTTCTTATGAAATCAATGCATCAATTTATTTATCCCAATGAGGAGAGTGAATTTATGGTGCTCAATCATTAAAAAAAAGAGATTATTATGTGAATCCGTGTTTATCCTAATTGAAAAATGAACTTTAATTCTAAAAATGGTAGAAAAAGATGTTTTTCTTATGAAACTAAAGCTTCAATATCATTTATCCCAATGAGGAGAATGCGTTGATGGCACCAAATCACAAAAATAAAAGAAATTATTATATGAATCCATGTTTATGTAAATCAATGTGTGAACATTAATTCTAAAAATGGTAGAAAGAGAACTTTTTATTATGAAATCTAAGCATTAATGCCATTTATCCTAATAAGGAGACTATTATGAGAATTTGTGTGTGTCCAAATCTACGAATGACATTAACTCTAAAGATGGTACAAAGAAAAGTTTTTCTTATGAAACCAAAGCATCAGTATTATTTCTCCCAACGAGGAGAAAGTGTTTATACTGCCTAATCATGAAAAGAAAAGAGATTGTATCGTGAATCCAAGTTTATCCCAATTGACAAACATATTTTGATTCTAAAAAAGGGTGGGATGTGAAGTTTTTTTTTATGAAACGAAAGCATCAATTCATCTATCCAAATGAGGAGAATAAATTTGAGGTGCCTAATCATTAAAAGAAATTAGATTATTATGTGAATCCATGTTTATCCTAATTGATAGACGAACTTTAATTGTAAAAATGGTAGAAGGAGAAGCTTTTTTTATGAAACAATAGAATCAAGGTTATTTATTCCAATTAGGACAATATGTTTATGGTTCCTCATCATGAAAAGAAGTGAAATTATTATGTGAATCCATGTTTGTCCAAATCAATTGATGAACATTAATTCTAAAAATGGTAGAAAAAGAAGTTTTTCTTTTGAAACCAAAGCATCAATATCATTTATCTCAATGAGGAGAATGAGTTAATGGTTCCTAACCATGAAAAGAAAGGAGATTATTATGTGAATCTGTGTTTATTGCAATTGATAGATAAACTTTGACTCAGTTTTTCTTAGGAAACCACAGCATCAAGTCATTTATCCCAAAGAGGAGAATGAATTTATGGTGCCTAATCATAAAAAAAATGAGATTATTATGTGAATCCGTATTTGTCCAAATCGACGAACAAATATTACTTCCAAAAATCGTATAAAAAGAAGTTTTTCTTATGAAGCCAAAGCATCAATATCATTTATCCTAATGAGGAGAATGAGTTTATAGTTCCTAACCATGAAAAGAAAGGAGATTATTGTGTGAATCTGTGTGTATCCCAATTGACAGATGAACTTTGATTTTAAAAAATGGGGGGAAGTGAAGTTTTTCTTATGAAACAAAAGTATTAATTCATTTATCCCAATGAGGAGAACGAATTTAAGGTGCCCAATCATTAAAAGAAAATAGATTATTATGTGAATCTGTGTTTATCCCAATTGACAGACGAACTTTAATTACGAAAGTGGTAGAAAAAGAAGATTTTTCTTATAAAATCAAAGCATCAATGCCATTTATCCCTATTAGGAGAAAATGTTTATATTTCCACGTCATGAAAAAAAGAAGATGAGGATAAATGATATTGATGCTTTGGTTTCATAAGAAAAACTTCTACTTTTACCATTTTTAGAATTAAAGTTCATTTTTCAATTGGGATAAACACATATTCATAAAATAATCTCCTTTCTTTTAATGATTGGGCACCAAAAATTAATTTTTCTCACTAGGGTAAATGAATTGAGGCTTTGGTTTCATAAGAAAAACTTCACTTCCCACTATTTTTAGAATTAAAGTTCTTTCATCAATTAGGATAAACACAGATTCATTTAATAATCTCTCTTTTTTCCTTGATTGGGCACCACAAACACATTCCCTTATTAGGATAATGATATTGATGCTTTGGTTTCATAAAGAAAACTTATCTTTCTACTATTTTTAGAATTAATGCTCATCCATCGATTTGGACAAACTCGAATTCACAGAATAATCGCCTTTCTTACCAGAGACACATTCTCCTTATGGGATAAATGATATTGATGCTTTGGTTTCATAAGAAAAACTTCTCTTTCGACTATTTTTAGAATTAAAGTTTATCTTGCAATTGGGATAAACATAGATTTACATAATAATCTCCTTTCTTTTAATGATTGAGCTCCACAAATTCATTCTCCTCATTAGGATAAATGAATTGATGCACTGGTTTCGTGAAAAAAACTTGAATTCCCAGCATTTTTTAGAGTCAAGGTTCGTCTATCAATTAGAATATGCACAGATTCAAGTAATAACTCTTTTCTTTTCATGATTGGTCACCATAAATGCATTCCCTTCATTAGGGTAAATGATATTGATGCTTTGGTTTCATAAGAAAAACTTTTCTTTCTACCATTTTTAGAATTAAAGCTCATCTTTCAATTAGGATAAACATAGATTCACATATTAATCTCTTTTATTTTAATCATTGGGCACCACAAATTCATTCTCCTCTTTAGGATAAATGAATTAAGGCTTTGGTTTCATGATAAAAACTTCGCTTTCCACCAATTTTTGAAATAAAGTTCATTTATCAATTAGGATAAACATGGATTCATGTAATAATCTCTTTTCTTTCCGTGATGGGGCACCATAAACACATTCTCTTTATTAGGATAAATGATATTGATGTTTTGGTTTCATAAGAAAAATTTTTTTCTACTAGTTTTATAATTAATGTTCATCTTTCAATTGGGATAAACATGGATGCACATAATAGTCTCTTTTTTTTTTAATGATTGGGCACCACAAATTCATTCTCCTTGTTGGGTAAATGATATTGAAGCTTTAGTTTCATAAGAAAAACTACACTTTCTACCATTTTAGAATTAATATTCACCTGTCGATTTAGAAAAACATGGATTCTCATAATAATCTCATTTCTTTTCATGATTGGGCACCATAAACGTATTCTTCTCATTGGGTTAAATGAATTGAGAGCTTTAGTTTCATAAGAAAAACTCCGCTTCCCATCATTTTTAGAATCAAAGTTCATTCGTCAATTAAGATAAACATGTAGTCACGTAATAATCTACTTTCTTTTCATAATTAGCACCATAAACACATTCTCCTCATTAGGATAAATGATATTGAAGCGTTAGTTTCAAAAGAAAAACTTTTCTTTCTTTCATTTTTAGAATTAATGTTCGTCTTTCAATTAGGATAAACATAGATTCACATAAGAATCTCTTTTATTTTAATGATTATGCACCATAAATTTATTCTCTTCATTAGGATAAATGAATTGAGGCTTTGGTTTCATAAGAAAAACTTCACTTCCCACCATTTTTAGAATAAATGTTCATTTATCAATTGGGATAAACATGGATTCATGTAATAATCTCCTCTCTTTCCATGATGGGGCACCATAAGTTCATTCTCCTCATTCGGATAAACGATATTGATGCTTTGGTTTCATAAGAAAAAATTTTTTTTCTACCATTTTTAGAAGTAATGTTCATCTTTCAGTTAGGATAAACATGGATTCACATAATAATCTCTTTTCTTTTAATGATTGGGTACCACAGATTTATTCTAATCGTTGGGATAAAAGAATTGAGGCTTTCAATTCATAAGAAAAACTTCACTTCCTACCATTTTTAGAATCAAAGTTCGTCTGTCAATTGGGATAAACATAGAGTCACATAATAATCTCTTTTCTTATCATGATTGGGCACCAAAAACACGTTCTCCTATAAGGGTAAATAATATTAAAGCTTTGGTTTCATAAGAAACCTTTTCTTTCTGCCATTTTTAGAATTAATTTTGTCTTTCAATTGGGATAAACATGGATTCACATAATAATCTCCTTTATTTTAATGATTGAGCACCATAAATTCATTCTTCTCATTGGGATAAATAAATTAAGGCTTTGGTTTCATAAGAAAAACTTCACTTCCCGCCATTTTTTATAATCAAAGTTCATCATTCAATTGGGATAAACCTGGATTCATGTAATAATATCCTTCTTTTCATGATTAGGCACCATAAACAAATTCTCTTTATTGCATTGGCTTTATAAGAAAATCTTCTTTTCCTGTCATTTTAAGCATTAATGCTCATCCATCGATTTGGACAAACACGGATTCATAAAAAAATCTCCTTTATTTTCATGATTAGGCACCATAAACACATTTTCCTCATTGGGATAAATGATATTAATGCTTTGGTTTCAAAAAAAAACTTCTCTTTCTACCATTTATTGGAATTAAAGTTCATCTTTCAATTACGATAAACCCAAATTGGCATAGTAATCTCCATTCTTTTAAGGATTACGCACTATAAATTCATTATTCTCATTAGGATAAATGAATTGATGCTTTGGTTTCCTTAGAAAAACTTCACTTTTTACTCTTTTTGAAATTAATATTCGTTCGTTGATTTGGATAAACATGGATTTACAAAATTATCTTCTTTGTTATAATGATTGGGCTCCATTAATTCATTCTTCTTACTAGGATAAAGGAATTGATGCTTTGGTTTCATAAGAAAGACTTTACTTCCCACCATTTTATGGAGTCAAAGTTCATCTACTAATTGGGATAAATACAGATTCAGGTAATAATCTCATTTTTTTCCATGATTGGGCATTATAAACATATCCTCCTTCTTAGGATAAATGATATTTGTGCTTTGGTTTCATAAGCAAAACTTCTCATTTTATAATTTTTAAAATTAAAGTTTATATTTCAATTGGGATAAACACGTATTCATTCAATAAGCACTTTTATTTTAATGATTGGGGGCCATAAATTCATTCTCCTCATTGGGATAGAAGAATTGAGGCTTTGGTTTCATAAGAAAAAATTCACTCACCATTTTTCAGAATCAAAGTTCATTTGTCAATCAAGATAAACATGGATTCATGTTATAATATCCTTCTTTTCATGATTGGGCACCATAAACACATTCTCCTCATTGGGATAAATGATATATATGCTTTGGCTTCATAAGAAAAACTTTTCTTCCTACCATTTTTAGAATTAATATTTATCCGTTGATATGGATAAACATGGATTCACATAATAATCTCATTTCTTTTCATGATTGGGCACCGTAAACACATTCTCTTTGTTGGGATAAATGATATTTATGCTGTAGTTTCACAAGAAAAACTTTTCTTTCTACCATTTTTAGAATTAATGTTCATCATTCAATTAGGATCAACACGGATTCACATAATAATCTTCTTTCTTTTAATGATTGGGCACCAAATATCATTGGGATAAATGATATATAAGCTTTCGTTTCATATGAAAAACTTCTCTTTCTACCATTTTTAGAATTAATGTTCATTCATCAATTTGGGCAAACATGAATTCACATAATAGTCTTATTTCTTTTCATGATTGGGCACCATAAACACATTTTCCTCATTGGGTTAAATGATATTAATGCTTTGGTTTCATAAAGAAAACTTCTCTTTCTGCCATTTTTATAATCAAAGTTCATTTTTTAGTTAGAATAAACACGGATTCACATAAAAATCTCCTTTCTTTTCATGTTTGGCACCATAAATTCATTTTTCTCACTGGGTAAAATGAATTAAGGTTTTGGTTTCATAAAAAAAACTTTAGTTCCTAGCATTTCTTAGAATCAAAGCTCGTCTATCAATTGGGATAAACATGGACGCACATAATAATCTTCTTTGTTTTCATGGTTAGGAACCATAAACCCTTTTTCCTTAGTGGGATAAATGAAATTAATGTTTGGTTTCATAAGAAAAGCTTTTCTTTCAACCAGTTTTAAGAAACAAAGTTTGTCTGTTAACTAGGATAAACACGGATTCACATAATAATCTTTTTTTCTTTTCGTGATTGGGTACCATAAACTCATTCAACTCATTGGGGTCAATGAATTATACATTGGATTTATAAGAAAAACTTCACTTCACACCATTTTTTAGAATCAAAGTTTGTCAGTCAATTTGGATAAACATGGATTCACATAATAATCTCTTTTCTTTTCATGATCAGGCACCATAAACACATTCTTCTCATTGGGGTAAATAATATAGATGCTTTGGTTTCATAAGAAAAACTTCACTTCCTACCATTTTTAGAATTAATGTTCATCCATCGATTTGGATAAACAAGGATTCATGTAAAAATCTCCTTTCTTTTCAAGTTTGGGCACCATAAACACATTCTCCTCGTAAGGATAAATGATATTAATGCTTTGGTTTCATAAGAGAAACTTTTTTTTCTACAATTTTTAGAATTAAAGTTCATCTTTTAATTGTGATAAACCTGAATTGGCATAATAATCTCTATTCTTTTAGTGATTAGGCACCACAAATTCATTCTCCTCATTGGGATAAATGAATTGATGCTTTGGTTTCATCAGAAAAACTTTTCTTTCTACTCTTTTTGGAGTTAATGTTCGTCCATTGATTTGGATAAACACTGATTCACATAATCATCTCCTTTGTTTTAATGATTGGGCTCCACAAATTCATTCTCCTTACTGGGATAAAGGAATTGATGCTTTGGTTTCATAAGAAAACTTTATTTCGCACCATTTTATGGAGTCAAAGTTAATCTATTAATTGGGATAAATACGAACTCAGGTAATAATCTCTTTTTTTTCTGTGATTAGGCATCATAAACTGATTCTCCTTATTAGGATAAATGACCTTTGTGCTTTGGTTTCATAAAAAAAACTTCCTATTCTACCATTTTTAGAATTAAAGTTCATCTTTCAATTGAGATAATATAGATTCACAAAATAATCTTTTTTTTAATGATTGGGAACCAAAAATTCATTCTTCTCATTGGGATAAATGGATTAAGGCTTTGGTTTCATAAGAAAAACTTCACTCACCATTTTTTAAAATTAAAGTTCGTCTATCAATTAGGATAAACATGAATTCACATAATAATCTCTTTTTTTCACGACTGGTTACCATAAACACATTGTCCTCATTGGGATAAATGATGTAGAGGCTTTGGTTTCATAAGAAAAACTTCTCTTTCTACCATTTTTGGAATTAATGTTCGTTCATCGATTTGGACAAATATGGATTCACATAATAATCTCCTTTCTGTTCATAATTAGGCACCATAAACACAGTCTTCTCATTAGGGTAAATGGTATTGAAGCTTTGGTTTCATAAGAAAAATCATCTGTTTCTGCCATTTTTAAAATCAAAGTTCATCTATCAATTGGGATAAACATGGATTCACGTAATAATCTCATTCTTTTTATGATTGGGCACTATAAACACATTCACCTCATTGGGATAAATGATATAGATGCTTTGGTTTCATAAGAAAAACTTCTCTTTCTACCATTTTTAGAATTAATGTTCATCTATCGATATGGACAAATGCGGATTCACATAATTATCTCTTTCCTTTTTGCGATTGGGAACCATAAGCTCATTCTACTCATTGGGATAAATAATATAGATGCATTGGTTTCATAAGAAAAACTTTTCTTTTTGCTATTTTTAGAATTAATGTTTGCCCGTTGATTTGGATAAACACGGATTCACATAAATCTCATTTTTTTTCATGATTAGGCACCATAAACACATTCTCCTTATTAGGATAATGATATCGATGCTGTAGATTCATAAGAAAAACTTCTTTTTCTACCATTTTTAGAATTAATATTCATCCTTTAATTAGGATAATACGGATTCATATAACAATCTTCTTTCTTTTAATGATTGGGCACCATAAATTCGTTCTCCTCATTGGGATAAATGATATTGAAGCTTTGGTTTCATATGAAAAACTTCTCTTTCTAGTATTTTTAGAATTAATGTTTGTCCGTCGATTTGGACAAACATGGATTCACTTAATAGTCTCATTTTTTTCATGATTGGGTACCACAAACACATTATCCTCATTTGGATAAATAATATTGATGCTTTGGTTTCATAAAGAAAACTTTTCTTTCTACCATTTTTATAATCAAAGTTCATCTTTCAATTGGAATAAATACAGATTTAGATAACAATATCCTTTCTTTTAATGTGTGAGCATCATAAATTCATTCTCCTCACTAGGAAAAATGAATTGAGGCTTTGGTTTCATAAGAAAAACTTCAGTTCCTAGCATTTTCTAGAATCAAAGTTTGTCTATCAATTAGGATAAACATGGATGCATGTAATAATCTTTTTTGTTTTCATAGTTAGGAACCATAAACCTTTTTTGCTTATTGGGAAAAATGGCATTAACACTTTGGTTTCATAAGGAAAGCTTTTCTTTCAACCAGTTTTAAGAAACAAAGTTTGCCTATCAACTAGGGCAAACACGAATTCATATAACAATATTATTTTTTTTCATGATTGGGTACCATAAACTCATTCAACTCATTGGGGTCAATGAATTATGCATTGGAGTCACAAGAAAAACTTCACTTCACACCATTTTTTGGAATCAAAGTTTGTCCGTCAATTAGGATAAACATGGATTCACATAATAATCTCTTTTTTTTCCATGATCGGACACCATAAACACATTCTCCTCATTGGGATAAATAATATAGATGCTTTGGTTTCATTAGAAAAATTACTCTTCCTACCATTTTTAGAATTAATGTTCGTCCGTCGATTTGGACAAACACGGATTCACATAATACTCTCATTTCTTTTCATGATTGGGCATCATAAACACATTCTTCTTATTGGGATAAATGATATTGATGCTTTGGTTTCATAAGGAAAACTTCTCTTTCTGCCATTTTTATAATCAAAGTTCATTTTCCATTTGGAATAAACACAGATTCACATAACAATCTCCATTTTTTTTAATATTTAGGCACTATAAATTCATTCTCCTCACTAGGAAAAATGAATTGACGCTTTGGTTTTATAAGAAAAACTTTAGTTCCCAGCATTTTCTAGAATCAAAGTTCATCTATCAATTAGGATAAATATGGATGCATGTAATAATCTCCTTTGTTTTTATGGTTAGGAACCATGAACCCTTTTTTCTTATTGGGATAAATTAAATTAATGTTTTGGTTTCAAAAGAAAAGCTTTTTTTTCAACCAGTTTTAAGAAACAAAGTTTGTCTGTCAACTAGGACAAACACGGATTCACATAATAATCTTTTTTATTTTCATGATTGGTACTATAAACTCATTCAACTCATTGGGGTCAATGAATTATGCATTGGATTCATAAGAAAAACTTCACTTCACACCATTTTTTAGAATCAAAGTTCGTCTGTCAATTAGGATAAACATGGATTCACATAATAATCTATTTTCTTTTCATGATCGGGCACCACACATTCTCCTCATTGTGATAAATAATATAGATGCTTTGGTTTCATAAGAAAAACTTCTCTTCTTAACATTTTTAAAATTAATGTTTGTCTGTTGATTTGCACAAACATGGATATACATAAAAATCTCCATTTTTTTCATGATTGGGCACCATAAACCCATTCTCCTCATTGGGATAAATGACATTAATGCTTTAGTTTCATAAGAAAACTTCTCTTTCTACCATTTTTAGAATTAAAGTTTGTCTTTCAATGGTGATAAACCTGAATTGGCATAATAATCTCCATTCTTTTAATGATTGAGCACCACAAATTCATTCTCCTCATTTGGATAAATGAATTAATGCTTTGGTTTCATCCCAAAAACTTCTTTTTCTATTCTTTTTGGAATTAATGTTAGTCTATCTATTTCGACAAACACGGATTCACATAAATCATCTCCTTTGTTTTAATGATTGGGCTACACAGATTCATTCTTTTTACTGGGATAAAGGAATTAACGCCTCGATTTTATAAGAAAAACTTTACTTCTTACTATTTTGTAGAGTCAAAGTTTATCTATTAATTGGGATAAACATGAATTCAAGTAATAATCTCCTTTCTTTCAATGATTGAACACTATAAACACATTCTCCTTGTTGGGATAAATGATATTTGTTCTTTGGTTTCATAAGAAAAACTTTTCATTCTATGACTTTTAGAATTAAAGTTCATCTTTCAATTGGGATAAACATGGAATGACATAATAATCTAATCTCTTTTAATGATTAGGCACCCTAAATTCATTCTTCTCATTAGGATAAATGAATTGAGGCTTTGGTTTCTTAAGAAAAACTTCGTTCACCATTTTTTAGAATCAAAGTTCGTTTATTAATCAGGATAAACATGGATTCACATAATAATCTCCTTCTTTTCATGATTGGGCACCATAAACATATTCTTCTTATTGGGATAAATGATATAGATGCTTTGGCTTCATAGGAAAAACTTCATTTTCAACCATTTTTAGAATTAATCTTCGTCCGTCGATATGGACAAACATGAATTCACATAATAATCTTCTTTTTTTTTTCAATGATTGGGCAGCATCATCTCATTCTGCTCATTAGGATAAATGAATTATGCGTTGGATTCATAAGAAAAACTTCACTTCACATCATTTTTTAGAATCAAAGTTTGTACGTTAATTAGGATAAACATGGATCACATAATAATCTATTTTTTTCATGATCGAGCACCATAAACACATTTTCCTCATTGGGATAAATAATATAGATGCTTTGGTTTCATTAGAAAAACTTCTCTTCCTACCATTTTTAGAATTAATGTTCATCCGTCGATTTCGACAAACATGGATTCACACAAAAATCTCCTTTCTTTTCATGATTGGGCACCATAAACACATTTTCCTCATTGGGATAAATGATATTGATGTGTAGTTTTATAAGAAAAACTTCTCTTTCTACCTTTTTTAGAATTAATGTTCGTCCATCAATTGGGATCAACATGCATTCATATAACAATCTCCTTTCTTTTATTAATTGGGCACCATAAATTTATTCTTCTCGTTCAGATAAATGACATTAAAACTTTGGTTTCATATGAAAAACTTCGCTTTTTATCATTTTTAGAATTAATGTTCGTCCATCGATTTGGACAAACATAGATTCACATAATAGTCTGATTTCTTTTCATGATTGGGCACCATAAAAACATTCTCGTCATTGGGATAAATGATATTGATTCTTTGGTTTCATAAGAAAAACTTCTCTTTCTACCATTTTTAAAATTAAAGTTCATCTTTCAATTGGGATGAACACGTATTCACATAATAATCTCCTTTCTTTTAATGATTAGGAACCATAAATTCATTCTCCTCGCTAGGATAAATGAATTAAGGCTTTGGTTTCATAAGAAAAATTTTACTTCCCACTATTTTGTAGAGCCAAAGTTCATCCGCTAATTGATATAAACATGGATTCATGTAATAATATCCTTTTTTTCATGACAGGGCACCATAAACACATTCTCCTCATTAGGATAGATGATATTGATGCTTAGGTTTCATAAGAAAAACTTTTCTTTCTACCATTTTTAGAATTAAAGTTCATCTTTCAATTGGGATAAACACGGATTCGCATAATAATCTCCTTTCTTTTAATGATTGGGCACCACTAATTCATTCCCCTCGCTAGGAAAAATGACTTGAGGCTTTGGTTTCATAAGAAAAACTTCACTAACCACCTTTTTTAGATTCAAAGTTCGTCCATCAATTGGGATAAAGATGGATTCATGTAATAATCTCTTTTCTTTTCATGATAAGGAACCATAAACATATTCTCCTAACTGGGATAAATGACATTGATGCTTTGTTTCATAATAAAAGCTTCTCTTTCTACCACTTTTACAGTAAAAGTTTATCTATCAATTGGGATAAACATAGATTCACATAATAATCTCTTTTCTATTACTGACTGGGCACCTCAAACTCATTCTCCTCACTAGGATAAATAAATCAATACTTTGGTTTCGTAAGAAAAACTTTACTTCTCACCATTTTTTAGAATCAAAGTGCATCTATCAATTGGGATAAACATTAACTCACAAAATAATCTTCTTTCTTTTCAAATTGGGTACCCTAAACACATTTCCTCATTGGGATAAATGATATTAATGCTTTGGTTTCATAAGAAAAACTTTTTTTCTACCATTTTTAGAATTAATATTCATTTGTCGATGTCGCAATGTGCCTTGGGGTGGATCCTCGATGATCCCAGAGTGCGTACGACTTAAAATATTTTTCTAACTTGAAAATATCTTTTTGACCAAGACTTTTCTTTCATGATGTGATGAGGATGAGAATGTATGGATTCTCGATTTGTGATACAATGAAGGTGACCATAAAATGAATCACTTATCTTATTAGTCTCGGATGACCATCATGAAATGGCTAATGCATGGAGCCGCAATCGATCATTTCAGGCTAGGCATGATCGAATGCACATTGAAACCTATGTTTTGAGTTGCGAAACTCAAAACATCGATCCCGTGGTTTATATAGTACAAAGATTCACTGTTTGGGTTCGGGAGTTGGTTACGCACAATGATGTACGAACTTCTTCGTGATGCCCGAAATCGGTACCTTACTAGCTATATTTCATCTTAGTTTTGATTCTTTTGATCTTACCTTATCACTATTTTAATATAAACCTCTTTCAATGCATGAATCTTATAAAAATACAAATCCAAGTTTTGATGAAAAATGTTTAATCTCACATATGCCCCAGAAAGATGGGGAATATAGAAATTTTTCATAAAATGACCTTTGGATTTTACTTTAAAAATGGAATGTTCCACTTTTGGCATTGGAAAGTTACCCACGTAGAACACTACCTTTAATTTTATTTGAAATGATTTGAAAACATGAATGCAGATAATCATCACAAAGAAATCACGTTAGTAAGGCAACAAATGAAGTAACAAAACATGGATCATTCAATGCAACGATAAAGAAAATGAATGGACTATTAGAATTTATCTTGCAATTGGCATCGATTATTTGGGAATAACCAAATCGATAATTTTTGGATGCATCTTGGTTTGTTAATTGAACAAGATTTGTTTGACACATTCATAGAAGTTAGAGAAGGGGGAAAAAAATTAAATGTAGTTAAAAAACAGGGTTGGAGTATCTATTCAGAAAAGTGGGGTTAGAGTATCCCCATGGATGACAAATAATTTTGACAAAGGAAGATTTTCAAATCTTGACAATTTTGAAAAGCAGGGTTGGATTATCCCTTCGGAGGCAGGTTTGGAGTATCCCCATGGATGATAAATCATTTTGACAAAGAAAGATTTTTCAATCTTAATAATTTCAAAAAATGAGGTTGAAGTATCCCCTTAGAAGGTCGAGGATAGAGTATCCCCAAAAGTGACACATCTGACACTTTTTAGAGAAGTCAAGTTGAAAAACTTAAGTTGACAAAACTTTATGATTTAGGAAATATGTAAGCATTTTGACAACTTTTGGCAAAAGAAATTACTGTGAATGAGGATGGTAAAGATGTAAAATATGTTTCTGCCTTGATACGAGCCTATGGGAGGTCAAAGCATGTTCTCAAGTCTAATCAGGGTGATACAAAGACATTCGAATATCTTGAGACAAAATTCGGGAAAACATCTCAATTTTAACCATAATCAAAAATAAAGGATAGCATCATCCTATCCTGCTTCTTGAATTTATCCTAAATTAGTTTGAAGGCTTTAAAGGGTGGACAAGATATTGTTAGAAAGGAAACTCAACAAGGGTCAACATAAAAATATTCCCAATATCCAAAAAAGTCATTTTTCAAAGGAATAAATTTTCAAGTTTGGATTAATTTCACTACTAGCAAAGCATACAAGGGACAAGGTGTGTTAAAATTTAAAAAATCATTTCAAACTCATTTGTTATCGAATAATTGCAAATAATACCTTACTAGAAGAGGAATTTCATGAACGTTTTGGGAAAAATGCAGGATGGATTTGAAAAAACCGTTTGGTTGGCTTAAAGGGCCCAACCAAAATGCACTTTGCTCATTCTAGGGATTCTGGACAGTCTAGGTTTAAAAAATCATAACTCATTCTTTCAGACTAATCCAGGGATGAACAAGACCTTGTTTTAAAGTTATTTTGACACAAACTTTCAGAGAAAAATATTATAAAATTCATGAAAAATTTTTAACAGTGCTACTGCCAGCAGGGGACAAAGTAAAGTGGAGGATATTTTTTATTTTCTTTATGTTTATGGGTCCAAACTGAGTCATCGACATTCGAACAGCCATGACTAAAGGGAAAGAGTGGCTTGAGTGTCATGAACTCATTTACATAGCCCAAAGTATTTTGGGATGATGAAATACCCCATTGATCATAACACTCAAGGTTCAACTCAAAAACATGGCACAGACATTTCGAGAACAAGTGTAAAGCCATCTTTGTTGCAAAATCAAAACATTTAAGCTTGTTTACCTAGGATTCTAGATTTGGAAAACTTAATTTTCCCCAAGATATTTGGTAACTTTAAGGAATGTTAAGTTCATGCTAATCCTCATTTGTTGAGGTTAACATGCTTGGCTTAGGGGGTTTTGAAAAATAGTTTTTGATAGCCATCAAACATGCATTTAGACAAGGAAAAGACAATGAACATACAAGGGGATGGCACAAAACAAGAATAGGGATGCTAACTTTACCAATGGCCTAGACAAAGAAAGTGTTATGCACTTTGACAAGAAAATGGTATGAAAGCTAAAAATGACAATGACTCATGAGAAGATGCAAACTAATGTATAAATATGTTTGAAATATGTTAGGCTAATGATTCATACATGGATTAATCATAACAAGATGCATGGATATGGCATAAAATGTATGAGCAAGAGCTATAAAAATAATGAGGATGAAACGAGGCATTTTGCACATCAAAGGGGAATTAAGGCATCCAAATCCTAAACTACCATAACCAAAGGTTACAATAATGAATGAGAATCCTAAAAAGGTGATGGAAACATGGAAAGCACACTAAAATGATAAGGATGCTAGAAAATAAAAAATAAAAGTGATAAAGTAAGAAGTTATACCAATAAAACTTTAATTTTAGCCAAATAATTGGAGCAGTAGAGATGGCTTGAATTTCTCTCTTCTCCTTGTTGTTAATAAACAAAAAAAAAAGAGAGAAACAATGAGGTTTTGGTTTTGGTATGGATGAGAATGATTTTTAGAATGTGTAATGGTTGGGAATAAGTATTTTAGGCTATTTTTAAGTGGTGAGTGAAGAGCTATAGGATTCTAGTTTTCTTAAGGTAGGAATATGTTTTGGAAGCTGAAAATAAGCTAGAATCTAACCTTTTTTAGCTGAGATATAAATGGTCTATTTATACTAGCATTTTGAGGCCAATTTAGAGGTGTTTTTGGTCATTTCTCAAAGGGGACAAAGTGATGTCAACTTGGTGGCTATAGAGTGGCTATAGGGAGCAACTTGCTACCAATGTGATGGACATAAGGTGGCTGGTTTAAATGCTAAAATAATTTTCTAGGAAATAGGGTGGCTGATGGTGATCTTAGTCAATAAACTAGAAATGACTTGGGTGATCATGTGACATTGACCTTTTTTATCTAATTTAGACTTTAAAAAAATGTTTTGATTAATTCAAAAGTCAAAATTCATAATTTGATATGGGTTTTGATCTTTTCTAATACGAAGAAATGAGTTAAAATTGAGTTCTTAATCAATGGTAGATGAGTAAAAAATGCTCAAACAAAATAAGGTGTCTACAGTTGCCCCTATTTAACCATTGCTGAGAATTAGGAATAGGGCAAGGACAAATAGACACTATTCTATTTGGGGTTGAATGACACTCCCCAGAACTCTTGCAAAGAAATAAATTATAATTAACTTTGCTACGATAAATAAAGTGTATTAGTAGCGATCTTGATAGAGGTTTAAATGAATTTTGTAGGGTTTGCCTCCTTACAAGGCTATTAGGTTTTCTAAGGTTTGACCCCCTTAGGCAGGTACAAAGTAACGTAGATTTTTTATGTGGGTGCCGCTACTTATGCAAGCTTTGACTTAAACTTAGGTGCCACTAGCTCATGTGGGATTTAACATAGACTTAGGTGCCACTACTTTTATAGACTTTGACTCAGACTTGGGTGCCACCAGCTTGTGTGGGTTTTAAAATAGTGCCACTGACTTGTGGGCTTTTAGAAAAGGTGTCATTGACTCGTGGGCTTTTAGAAAATGTGTCGCTGACTTGTGGGCTTTAAAAATGTGCCGCTGACTTGTGGGCTTTGAAAAGATGCCACTAACTTGTGGTTTTTAAAAATGTGGCACCAACTTATGGGCTTTGAAGAGGTGCCACTGACTGTGGGCTTTGAAAAAATGCCATTAACTTGTGGGCTTTAAAATGTTGCCACTGACTTGTGGGCTTTGAAAAGATGCCACTAACTTATGGCCTTTGAAGATATGCCACTGACTTGTGGGCCATGAGAAGATGCCACTATGGGCTTTGAAATAGGTGCCATTAACTTGTGGGCTTCAAAAAAGGTGCTACTGACTTATGGGCTTGATGTAGGTATGATTGGCATTAGATTATTTACAGACAAGTTTGTTGCCACTAGCTCATATGGGCTTAAGAAGGTTTCTTGATAGGTGCTTCTTGAATAATGCTTGGTTTATGAAGCTTAGAGTTTTTACTAGGGACTCCTTAGAGGTTTGATGAACCTGGCTTGAAGTAACATTGCAAAAATCATGATATCTGATAGTAATGTGAGTGTATGATGTAGAATGCTGTCATGATTGCATGATGTGACGTCTAATATGGGAGATAGCCATAGTTATCTTTGTACATCATTCAGACTCTTATAAGGATGGTGATTCATCTTTGTTGCAACTATGGATGGGAATTTTCCTAATCTCATTGGGGATTGTAGGTTATCTCAGCTCCATTGGGGATACAACAAAAAATCTATTTTCAAGAATTTAGATTATTGCATTTCCCGATTGAGAGGTTTAATTATTTTTTTGACAATTAAAAAGCATTATCCATAATTTAGAGATTATTTGCCTGATTAGGTTGATGTCTTAGGTTTCGATAGGATTCGGATAGAATGCATGGTCGATTTTTGGTTAGCTTAAAATAGTTTTTTTTCTTGAGATGTGGCTTGTGAAAGCAAGAAATGGCTTAGTGTATGGTCATGTTGAGCAGATTTTTGGATGCGAAAAGTCCATGATTTTGACAATCAGGGCATGAGCAAAGTTTTCTATGCTTTTCTTTTCTTTTTGATGTAATATTGAGATGTCCTAATGCATATTTTAGTTGATTATCAAATATTATCAACTAAATGACAAGTGCAATGTGAATTATACCGGGGTTAAAGGAAACAAGGTAATATTTATTCATGACAACAAAGAGATATAACTCGGTATACTATTTGACAAACAAGTGATTCAATAGCAATAAGTATGATCTTTTGGGTGGAAGATGCCTCTGACAATCATGACATGGATGTTCCTTAGGTGCTTTCAAGATCTTTCTCGAACAATAAATGTGACTAGTATAAGCTGATCTTTGGAAGCTCTCTAAGATTACTTTACATTGTCCTATAAGTACTCTCAGTTTATGCCCTATCAAAATTGATATTCTCAAGTCACCCTTGTGGGTTTTCAATGATAGTCGGGTTGCTTGCCTAGATGCCCTTTTCAGATTTTCATCTAAACCACTTTTTGTTTTTTTTTTTGTTTTTGTTTTTGTTTTTTGTATTTTTTTTGTTTTTGCTCTTTTTTGTTTTTTGCTATTTTTTGTTTTCTCTTTTTTTTGAAGGACGTCTTTTCAGGTTTTCACCCTATACATGTAATATTTCTTAATGGAATCTAAGTTGACTGGGTTGGGTAAGACATTACCGTCCATTTTTGATAAGATTAGGGCCCCTCTGGAGAAGGCTTGCTTCAGACATATGGCCCTTCCCAATTACGGGTCCATTTGCCCTATGCATCTTTGTGAATTAGGAGGACCTTCTTCAATACCAATTCACCTGAGTAAAATTGTCATGGGCACATCTTTTTGTCATGGGCTCAGATCATGCATCTTTGATACATTTGACCATAGTAGATAGCTTTCATGCATTTTCCTGAATGAGGTTAAGCTGGTCATATCTGTGCTTGACCCATTTAGCTTTTTCAAGTTTGGTTTCCATTAAGAGTCTGAGAGAAGGGAATTCAACTTTGATAGGCAATACAACTTTGATCCCATAGACAAGAGAAAACGGGGTAGCACCCTGGAAGTATGAACTGAGATCTGATAGGCATGAAGTGCAAAGAATAGCTTATCATGCTAGTCTTTCTAAGTTTTGGCCATTTTTTCAACTATGCTTTTAATGTTTTTGTTGGCTGCCTTAACTGTCCAATTCATCTTTGGGCAATAAGGGACAGAATTATGATGCTAGATCTTAAACTGTCAGTAGACCACTTACATTATTTTATTGTTTAAGTTGCTTGCATTATCTGTGATGATTTGGCTCAAGAGGCTATATCTATAGATGATGTCCTGCTTGACAAACTTACAGACGGTCGATCTAGTGACATTAGCATATGAGGCAACCTCTACCCATTTGGTGAATTAATCGATCGCTACCAAGAAAAAATGATGCCTATTAGAAACTTTAGGGGTGATTGGCCCGATCACGTCCATGCCCCACATGGAGAAGGGCCATGGGGCTGTCATGACGTAAAGTGGCGCTGGAGGGACATTGATCTTGTTCTCATAGATTTGACACTTATGGCATTTTCAGGCGTAATTGATGCAGTCTTTCTCAAGGGTCTACTAGTGATAATCTACTCTCATGATGTGCTTGGCCATCCAATGTCCATTAGCATGTGTGCCATAAATCCTTTCATAAACTTCTTTTAGGATCTTTTTGGCTACATGAGTGTCAATGCATATGAGCAATACTTGATCATGACTTCTTTTGTATAAGATTTTTCCATTGAGAATAAATCCCATAGCCAACCTTCTGATAGTCCTTTTATCAATCTCGGTTGCATGTTTGGGATATTGCTGATCTTTGAAGTAATGAAGGTGTTATAGTACCATGGTCAGTCATTCTTCTTTTTTTTTAACACTATGGTAATAAATCAGAGTTATGTAGATGCTCATCTGGATGGAAGCAACGTTCGACTCTTGGTTGACTTTAAACATGGATGATAAGGTAGCCAAAGCATCAACTATTTGGTTCTCTTCTTGAGGTAAGTGTCAAAAACTAATATCATCAAATTTTTTTCTTAAGCTCTGCTACCAGCTTCCCATACTGCATTAGTTTCGCATCGTGAGTTTGCCATTCCCCTTTCAATTGGTAGATGACTAGGGTCGAATCACCAAAAACCTGTAATATCTTGACATTCCTCTTAATGGCTACTTGAAGCCTTATGACACAAGCTTCATATTTTGCAATATTATTCGTGCAATCAAAATTTAGCCTTGCTATGAATAGATAACAACTCCTATCAGGTGAATCAATATTACCCCAATTCCATGCCCTAGAGCATTTGATGCTCTATCAAAATACATTTTCCAGGATTGATCTTGGTTAGAGGCATCTTTATCTTCAGAAATACACATTAGATCTTCCTATACGAAGTCAAAATTTAAGGGTTCATAGTCATCTGCTACTCGACTTACCAAACAGTCAGCTATCGCACTGCCCTTGATGGCCTTTTGACTGACATAGCCAATGTTGTATTCAGAAAGTAGGACTTGCCATCTAGCTAGCCTTCCTAATAGTACAGGGGCTTCATATAGATACTTGATAGGGTCAAGCCTTACAATCAACCATGTGGTGTGATACAACATGTACTGCTTGAGGTTTTTTACTGTCCATACTAAAACACAGCATAACTTTTCGACTGCAGAGTAATTGCACTTGCATTCTATGAATTTTTTGCTTAAGTAGTAGATTGGTTGTTCCTTTCTTCCTCACTCATCATGCTACCTTAATACATAACCCATAGACTTGTCCAAGATTGCCAAGTAAAAGATTAAAAGTCAACCAAGCATTGGTGGTATAAACACTAGTGGGCTTGACAGATACTGTTTGACTTTATCAAAGGCTTCTTGACATGCCTTATTCCACTCTTCAGATTTTGTTTATGAAAGAGCCAAAAGATAGGGTCATATTTGTTAGTGAGCTGGGATATGAATCTAGCAATTTAGTTCATTCTCCCTAAAAAGCTTCTCATTTCTTTTTGGGTTTGAGGTGGTAGCACATCTTGAATGGCTTTGACTTTGTTTGGGTTAACTTTAATCCCTTTTTCGCTGACTATAAAGCCTAGAAGCTTACCCGAAGTGACTTCAAAGGTACACTTGGTAGGATTCAATTTGAGTTAAAATTTTCGTAGCTATTCAAAAAGTTTATGAAGTTTTGTGACATGCTCATCCTTTTTCATTGACTTGGCAATCATGTTATCAGTGTAGACCTCAATTTCTTTATGCATCAAGTCACAAAATAGGGCTACCATGGCCCGTTGATAGGTTACCGCAGCATGTTTTAAGTCTAAAAGGCATGACGTTATAGCAAAATATCCCCCACATGGTTACGAAAGTTGTTTTCTCCATGTCTTCGGGCACCATCTTGATCTAGTTATAGCTTAAGAATCCATCCATGAAGGAGAATAGAGAATTCTTGGCTGTGTTGTCTACCAAAGTGTTGATATAGGGTAGTGAGAAGTTATCCTTAGGACTAGCTCAATTCA
>JAQSVH010162517.1:4247-23859 GCA_029448705.1 Adansonia digitata | reverse complement strand
ACTTTAAGTCCACTTTTGAGAAGAATTCTAATAAAAAATTTAGCATTCGTGACAACCACACAGTGTCACGTAACTTTCGCAACACATGTAACCGCAACATTGCAAGTCGTGTCTACGAAGAAATCTGCAACTGCTATTTAGTACTACGTTTTCGTACACTTCTTGAAGAGAAGAAAGCTAGTGAAGCTTCCGGAAATTTTCTTCCCTGAAAATGGAAGACTGTTATTGGAATAAAAAAATCCCTTCCATCAAATTGTTGTGGAGACAACAAAAGTTTTTACAGCAAAAAGAGTTGGTTAGGCAACTGGCAATTATTTTGAGAATTGAATCATTGGAGAAGGTGGCCACGAAACAATTTATAAAGGTATAATGCGAGGCAATCGGAGTCGCTCTAAAGATGTTGAAACAGTTGCTTGGAGGCCCATGAAACAAATCGCATAGTTCATCTATGAAGTTGTTCTTAATCAAATCAACCACTAGAATGTAGTCAAGCTTTTTGGTTATTTGGAGATTGAAGTCCCTTTTACAGATTCATGAATTTGTACAAATGACAATCTTCACTATCACATCTACAATTCATGTAACTTGAACTGCCCTATGTGGCTTCGATACCCATCAACCATAGAGGTATCAAGTCCTCTAACATATTACTAGATCAAAAATGCGGGGCAAAAGTGAGGCTTCAAGGTTGATCCGTTATCGGTCAGACTCAAATAAGTACCCAAGTCCACGGGACATTCGGTTACTTGGACCCCCAATATTTCCAGACAAGCCGATTGACTAGAAAGAGTGAAATTTACTGCAATGGAGTGCTGATAGTGGAACTACGAACGGGAGAGATGCCAATGTCCTTTGCAAGACCAGAACCCCAAAGAAACTTATCCTCTTACTAAAATTTGTCCATGCAGTAGAATTACCTCTTTTGAGACTTGCAAACGAGGGGAATGGGTATGAACTCAAAGCAGTTGCGGAGCAATCATATCAGATGTTAGAGGTTGAATGGGAATGAAACGCCTACAATGAAAGAAATGTTAATTGAGCTTATAGGTTTGTGAAAGTTTAAGAAACACCCATGTGATCAAGTTGACATTGAGGAAGCTGTCAGCTTGCTAGATGAACAATTGGAATTGCACCTAACAGTGTCCATCAGCAAATCCTTATAGTCGCAAGTCAACTAATCCTGCACATTCATTAGGCCTCCCTAGATGAAGATGAACATCCATGCTATAGGATTTTTATCATATCTTTTTTGTAACCAATAATTAATCAGTCTGTGTCAGCATAATCAAGGAAGAATGCTGATATAGTTCTAAAACTAAGTTTTTCTATGATCTTTGGGGTAGTCTTTAAAGCTGCGAATTTTTCTTTCTAATATATTAGGATGGTTCAAACTTATTAAGAACACAAAAATTAAAGTGTTTTTCTTAATCTTTATGCGTGATAAATCAAACATGGACAATCAATTTGAAAGGAAATATCAAATTGGATCAGTTGGCGAGTTTATTTAAGTTACATGAACAAGCTAAGGTTAAAGCCTAAAACACGGACAAATAAGATTAAGGTTAAGTAAGTTCTCAAGATTATCCTTGCCTGTAACCAACATTAAGATATGCAATTTGTGAACCAAATTCATTCATAATTTCAACAAATACTTTAAAAGCATACATGAATAAGCTAAGTATAAGACAACTGGGAAACGCTATGTTGTAATGACAAGTATAAGCTGAGGAAGAACTAGTTCCTAGTCCCATCCCCATGATCAAGAATTTTATCAAGAGTTTTCAGAGTGTTAGGTCAAAGCCTTTAGATAAATTATTTTGTTGCTTCAACTTCCTATCAGGCTTTGGATGCCTACCCCTCATAACATGATTTCCCAGGATGTCACATCTATCCAAATTGCATGTTCTAGTGCATCGCACTGTACGTAGCTACATACATATTACATCCTAGTTTTACAAAGAATTCATACTTTATAATAAGATCAAAGCAATCAGTTGGCATTTTCATAAGAATAGTGATGCAGATACATATTGTCCTCGTATACATATAGTTGCATCAAATATAGCAACACAAAAGTATTCGTATTTGGATTAATCCTAATACCAATTTATGAAATACTCACATTATCAAAACACAGAAGAATAAGATGAATAGTATTTGGATCAACAAGCAAGACTCATCATCTAAGTAAGATATGAAGTGGTCCTTCCATCAATGCCACAAAAACTGAGGAAAAATTGCTTTTCAGTACAATTTTTGATATTCATACCTCCAGTACTCCTATCAGAGATAAAGGCGAGACCATGCAGCATTCCACTAAAGCTGGACTAAAATTATGAAACCGACTTGATACTTTGCAGCATACTGCAATTAAGGAAACTAATAACCTATATTTGCAAGCCATACCAACTAGAGAAATTAAATATGGTTTTTTAGCTTTTGGATCGCCATCTCCTTGTACAATTCCCCATTCCCTATAGAATTTCTAATTCATCTTTTAGGTTTGTCCTGCAAAAGATATAAATAAGAATGTTATCTTTTGGACGAAGATAGCTGTAAAAACTTGAAGCAAACACAAATCTTTATACAGCAATCAAAGTAATTGACAAAAGCAACATTTACGTTAATAAGACACGTTAAACAAATTGAGAAGTTTAGCACCCCCACTTGCACTACCACAACAAGAGTACTTTACATACAAATTTGATTCCCAAGGAATCATCTAAGTTAAAGAAGTTGCTTTCTACCAATGGCTTATTAATAGAAGTTCCAAGTTGCTTGCACTTATCAAAGCTAAGAAATGCATCAAGTTCAGGAAAGGAGCACGGACCGGACAAAGAAAATGAATAACTATGGATAGAAACATTGTTTTAATAAAATCACCATGGCAATGGAAGGGGAAGAGCAATAAAGGTTTCTGTAACCATATATGATCAAACTGGTTACAATGGGAAATCCCGCATTCCCAAACACTACATTCCTAAACTATCCTTGTGTTAACAAAAAGTATATTCAACATATATTAGTAACCATGATTAATTAAATTTAACTTCTCATTTCTGAATGCAGATAATTAACAACCATTGAAGGTTAAATTTGCAATTTCTTAATGCAGATAATTAACAACCATTGAAGGTTAATTTTCCCTTTTTACCTTTGCAAATGAATTTGACTTGGGATTTTTAATAGCTTTAAGGCGTGTCGCACTAAATTTTTTTGGATCATGACTTAAAAAAATTTATTAGATTTATCTCAATTCATTGTGACTCTTAGATTCTTACCTTGAAAGGTAAAGACTAAACAGTATAAAGGATACAAAATTTCCATCTTTGAGAACAACCGTAATCTTCCAAAGGCTCTCAAGTCAAACAAACATAGAGTTTGTGAACCTACTATGAGGTTGCTTAATCTAGCTTTCTTAGATGATTTCACAATTTTTACAAGTCACTTTTACCTTGATTTGTTATAAAACAGAAATTTATACATGTCCTTAATGCCTCATTCATATGGTGCTCACTAGCTCGTTTTGTTTATTAACGCCAAAAAAAAGGTTGATAATAACCTTTCCCCCATAATTCTCTTGGAGACAATAATTTCAATGGATATCCTCATATTCCCTTGCCTCCTTTATGTATGCCCATTTATATATCCTCTTAAGAAAATCCTCTCTTCTTGAGGGATACTTTCAATCGACCAATCCAAGTCTTCCCAAAATTTTACCTTGAATGGCTTGTTAAATCCCATTGAAGGTGCATATCCAACCTAGTTTCTTTATCCATTACGTCCGATACTAAAGGTCCCATTCCATTATACTTCACTAGATCATTCTCCAAAACTTTATTCATGGTACTAACTGCATTATTACTTATTTTGTCCTTAATTCATTGCCAAAGTATGAACCCCAATCTTGCACTTTTTCCTTCCCAGTTAAATTCACTGAATGCATATGATATTCATCGTTCTCCAAATCTCAGTCACCTTCTTCTAATTTACCTATTAATATCTCAATATTTCAAGTCACACAATAAAGCTTATTGTGTTGCACTAACTAGTTAATATACAACTGTCCATGCAAAATGTGGGAACCATAAATCATTTCGCATTACATTCATAAAACAATGTAGCAACTCTTACTAATCACTTCCATTATGATAAAAAAGAACAGGGAATGTTCTAGCATTAGCGCTGTCTTAGCTTTTGAATACCCAAAACAACGCGCTTTATCTAAAGACACCCTATCAGTCAGAATTAGCTCGTTAAAAATTGTCAATGCATAGACAAGGAACGACCCAACATCAAAAGACTCAACAAATATCCTATACCAATTCAAATAACTTTCTATCATACTACATTCATCCTATTCACTCCTATTTGCATCCCAAAATGCATGGAAGAAAAGAAAGTCAATACGGTCGTAAACAACATGAAGCTGATCATATGTGAACTGATGTTTAGAGGATAATCGTAAGACAAACAAAAGAAACCAGCAAAAATTAAGTAGCAAGGCATCTTAACCATTCTATAATGAAATATTATCAAAAGTCCCCAAGATCATTCCTGTGAACAGTTCAGTCCTGTTTGTCCTTTTCATAAGCAAGAACAAAAGAGAAGTAGACATAAGAGGAAGGGGCTGGGGTTGTTCTTCATTTTGGTAGTGAAGACAAACACAACCACTTGCAATGTATTCCTAATGTTGACAACTATTGCAAAATTTTGCCCCCAAGATTCCTTATCAGACGCCAGTACCTTAGCCACCATCAAAATTGATGAATTCTATGTTCTACATGATTGCCTCTACTTATCTTTTAGATGTATCCATGGATAAAGAGCAGATATTTCCACCACAAAATACGGAGGCCATTTATTCGATATTCAATCGTGTAGCATGTGCCATACTGCCAGTTAGTTTTAATTAAATCATTGATTGTGAATAAACCCAATTCATCACGGTCAGTCCCATCAGAATAAGTACATTTAAGCCGCACATGCCTTGAACTTTTCAATTTGTAATCTATCATCTAGGAAAAAGCCGATAGTAATGAGCAACTCAATTTGTTACAAGCTTACATAAGAATGTACAGTGTGTATAATAATATATGCTAATAGAATAACTTTATTACTAGAGAGTTTCCCATCATAAACAAGCAGCAATTATGCAATGAACTTAACAATAGCCCAAGAAGACCATGGCTAATTTAGACAATGCATCAGACACAGATCTTTCAGCCCATCCTACATTACATAGATTGTACAACTTGGGTGGCAAACCATTAAGGTGTAAGAAAATTTAGATTAGTAGATAACTCAAAAGGGGAAAAAAAAAAAAAAACCTAGAATCTTGCAGCTAGATAAAAGGTGATGAATAAATCTACAAAATTAGATAGATATGTTATCTTCCTACAGGTGTAGTTTGAAAGTTTCAAATATGTAATAACTAAGAAAAAAATAAATAAAGAAAAGGAATCATTCAAGAATCAGTTTTATTGGTGAATAATAAACTAGTTTAATTTTATGACATTAGGAATAGTACATGAGAAAGCTGTCTAAGTATCACTAAAGCGGTTTCTTTTATACACTTGTATGCAAAATAAAGCAATCTGTTATCGGCTTTCTAGTATGTCTCCAGTGTGAATTTCAGAATTAACCCCTTTGCAGTAGGATTGTATACAATTTGCCTGGGGGCTCTTCCCCAACCTTATCCCAACACCCTATCCGTTTCGATCCCTACAATATCCCCTACGGTTTATTTATTAATTGAATTTTGTAAGTTTCACAAACTGAAACCCTTTGATTCTTATATTGCTTACATATAAGAAAGAACGAGAACAAAAGGAAAACAAGTATATTTTGTGAGAATTAGGAAGTTAACTAACCAGAAAACTGGGTTTGATTAAGAATAATAAAAGTTGAGCTTAGCCAACATGCAAGGGACCGATATCAACACTCCTGACGGAGGCAGCAACTTCATCAGCAATTATCAAGCAAGAAGAAATCCATCCACTCAGAGCTATCAACACCATCCTTGCCATCCATAGAGTCATGCCCCAAGGCATTGCCATTTTCTTTTCTTTTCTTTACTTCTGCTTCTTGCTCTTTGGAATCCACAAATAATTATTGTTTTTGTCATTTTTAAAGGAAACCCATTCTGAGAATCAATCAACCTTTTCGAGGAAAGAAATTCAGGCGATTGAATAATCGAAGTTAAGGTGGCAAAGACTTGATTTTTTCCCTACCTTTCTCTTCCCTTGTTAATGACCCTTTTGTTGGCAGTTGGCAGATTCCCCTCCCTCATATCAGTTTAAATGCACTAACCAATGCAATCTGGCCACCGAGATCACCTTCAGCTGCTAGTTGTCTATTTATGTTTTCTAAATTTTTATTTTTTAAAAATATTTATATTTAATATATATTAAAAATATTTATATTAAATACATATTTACATTTAATAGTCATCGACGCTAGTTGTTCCATATTGTTATGAACTTTTATTTTATATATCAATTTCAGATTTTACAGATAAAAGTTGAATAATTATTATAAATTACTTTATTATATTAATTTTTAAATATACTTGAAGTGATATATATCAATATTATAATTTTATAAATTTCATTGATGGGGATAAAATAATTTTTTTAATTTTTATTTCAATATGAAACAATATATAATTATTGAATAAATTCTTTATTTTAATGCCAATAATAAATTTAAAGGTGAATTTATCAATTCAATGATAAAGATAATTAATTTATAAATAATATATGCATATTACAAACAAATTAATAAACCATTGTCACATCAAAAAAAATAAAAACATTTAGATAAACAGTATTTTCTTATTTTATTTCACGCTACTAAATATAGATAAATTCTTTTATATATAATAAGATGTAAGAGTCAAATAATTTTTTGCTTTTCAATTCATAAATCGTGAGTAAATTTCACAAAACTTATTAATGAACTTTAACCAAATTTTCATTAGATAAATAAATTTTAATTTATAGATAAAATGTTATTGAATTTTGTTAGGGTTCGTTTGGGTTTAATTTCAACCTGCGGTTAGATAGAATCTCAGCGTGCACACCCCTTAGCATTTGTTGGGACACAAATGACGTGACAAGGTGGAAGCGCTTGACCATGCCGCTCCCCTAAAATTCTACCAGAGGATTATGCTTAAGGGGTTAGACTTTTTCTCATTACTTTTTTTTTATTTTTACTATTTATATAATATTAATTATTACTTATAAATTTGATTTTAATTTAATTATAACGGTAAATCTTATAAATATAAATAATATTGATAAATATATTAAAAGAATAAAAAAATAATGGATAAGATCTCAACCCATACTAAATGAAAAAAAGATCTTCGAGTAGAAGACTTTTTTTTTTATTTGAATTTTTTGGGTTTTATTTTTTAAAATTAGAGAATAAGTATAACAAATTTTATTATTATATAATAGTTACATTAATAAATATATAGTAAATATTTTTATATACAATAAATATAATAAACATTATTATTATAAAATGAATATAAATTAATTAAAAATAAATAGTTGCATGAATAATAAAATAAATAAATATTATTTGATATACTTTTATTTATTTTTAATTATTTATTATTAAATTATTATTTGATATAAATATAATTTTAATTAATTTTGATTATTTATTAATTTCATAAATATCAAATAACTAAAATTTTTATTATATATATTTTACTCTAATATCTTTAATAATTATTTTTTCTTCTTATTAAAATTTACCTAATTGCTATTACTGTGATTAAATTTAAACATATATTTTATAATTAATTTTAATTTTACTACTATAATATTTAATCTTATCATTATAATGATTAATTTTATTACCATTACTATTTTCAATTTCATTGATACCAATTTCGCTGCTTATCTAAGCGAATCCTTAATCTGTACTATAACAAAAATCTCTTAATGGATTGTAGCCGCTATGTGTCAGGTTTTTCTGCTTGACACGTGGTGAGCTTTTTTTTTTAAGTTTTTTATTTTTATTTAGATTGTTAGTTTTATTTTTTTTTATTTGTTTTAAATTATATGTTCAAAAATTATGTATTTCAAAGGGGTTGATTGGCTTGACATGCGGTAGGCTTTTTTTTTTAGTTTTTGTTTTTTATTTAGATTCTTAGTTTTATATTTTTATTTATTATAAATTATATATTAAAAAATTACAAATTTCAAAGATGTTGACTCGCATTAGAATTCGTAGATCAATTTAATATTTATTCTCTATTAGCTAGAGAAAAAAATAAAAAATTTATTTTATTAATTATTTTTATGTTTTTTAACTTATATTTTATTTTTAAATGATATATTTTAAAAAGGTTAATCCACTTTGCAACTCATAAATTGATTTAGAATTCATACTTACTCTATTCTAAAAATAAAAGAAATATTTTTTCAATTATTTTTAATTTTTTAAATTTAAACTTTTATTTTATTTATTTTTAAATAATATTTAAAAAATCGATTTATACCGTAATTTACAAATTGATTTACGGTCCATTTGGATCTCAATGCTGTGAGACCCACTTTTTTTTGGGAGAGATTTCATCCCCCACCGGCCAGCCTCCCACTAGAGGTGTGTTTGGCACACCTCAACTGGGAGGTTTTCACCTCGTCGGCCCCTTCAATTCGGCTCGAGGAGCAGGCTGACCCTCGGTGAACAGTAAAAAGGAGTGAAATCTCTCTTTTAGCCTTTCATTTATTTATTTATTTTTATTAAATTATTTTTAATATAAATAATATTTTAATAACTATTTAATATAAATATAATTTAATAATTTTTAATTTTTATTCAATATAATTATAATTTTATTTTTTATTTAATATATTAATTTTTAATTATTATTCAATATAAACATAAATTTATTTAAATTTTATTATTTAATATAAATATATTTTTAATAATTTTTAATTATTTATCATATAAATATACATCCATCTTAATCGAATATTTTTTATAATCATTTTCTATTCTCATCTTAACGTTTGAATTTAAATACATATCTCACCACTTATTTTAATCTCTTCATGATAATATTCAATATCACCGCTAAAATCACTAATTTCACTGCCACCATTGATTTTAAAACTTCTATATAATTATATAAAAACAAAAAGCAACTAATTATATCCCATTTAGAGCTAATTAAGCATTGTTATTAGAAAAAATTTAGGTTAGAAAAATGTATTTAAAAAGTGTGATGAAAAATATGATTTAAAAACTTTTAAACAGGTAACATTAATGTAAAAAGATACTTTAAAAATTTGAAATATTAAAAATTATATATATTTAAAATAATAAAAATTTAAAGATGTTAAAATAATAAAAATTTTTATAAAAAAAAAATCAATGTTATACCCTAAAAGCTATTTTTTTAAGCATTTTTTATATAAGTTGTTAAAGTATAATTTTATACGTAAAAGTTAAATTTTTTACATGCTTAGCATTATATTTTCAACAAAACAAAATTTTTAAACAACGAATTATATCAAAAGCAAAGTTAAACAGCCTTCATCTCCCTACCTGATTTCAAGTTTTCATCCAAAGAAAAAGAGCGAGAAAATGACATGACTGCCACTTAGATTACCCTATCAGATCAGCTAGCGCATCAACATCTTTTAGACGAATAATACATCAGAATTTTTAAACTCAAAAAATAAAAAATAAAAAATCAACAGAACAAATTTCAACACAGTTCCAACAAAATCCAGAGAAAACCATAGCTAAAGCCTAAAATCAAAGAAAATTATAGTTTTGTTATGTATTGTTCTAAACCAAATTACCACCACACGCCAGCCAAAACCAACTACAACGAAATTCCACCTAAAATATTATTTTTTTCCTCAAAAATTATTTCAAAAAGTAAAAAAAATCAATTGAAAAGTAATAACTGAATCGAAAATAAAAATAAAAGTTCAAAAAACAAAACTAGATATACAGTTAGTGTGGCGTTGATACGGCACAGATGTGGTTATTATATGGTAGTCACATCATTTTTTTATTAAATTTTTGGATGGAATCTATTCCAGTGACTAGATTTAGTACAATAATTCCAGTAACCGTGTTTATATCAAAATAAAGTTATTTGTCACCTCTAGCTCAAGCCAAAAGAAATTGATTCTAAAAATTTAAAATTAGAAGTTCCAATTGGGAGGGGAGGGTAAAACAAAGCACTGCATCAACGGATCTTACCAACGAAGTAAAGCTCCAACAGAATGCTAAATCTCCACAAATTTATCAAAAAATAAAATAAAATAAAACCTCGACTGCAGCTTCAGTGCTGTGGTGAACCTGCCACTACATTGCCTTTTTTCCCGTACAGCACCTAAAGTCGATTACTCAAAGCTAAAATCACTTTGGATAGTTCAGAAGAAAAACGGAGTTAGCCCAAAACTATCGCACATCCTTAGCCCTAGCTACTAATTTCATGACAGAAGGGTTGGCTTAAAGCCTTGAAGCTAGAAAGGGTTAGAAGCAGACTGCATAACAGTTACATAGCTGCTACAATGGTATTAGAAAAAGGACAAAATCGCTTTGCTAAATTAAAAATACCATGTGCCAAATTAACCGAATAATAACTAGAACTAGAACAAGAGTGACAAAAACACAATGACAAATCAAAATTAATTCCAAACAGATCAATAATATGAGTGCAGTGCAGATAGGTAAGCAGGCAGGTGTTCTTAACATTTATAAATTCGGATATAGATAGAATAAACCCTAAATGGAAGATCCATTCTCGTACAAGATGACATCCAACACGTATTATCAGGGTAAATATTATTCAACTCCCATTCTTCATGAGCACTTTGAGGAAAACAAGAAAAATAAAATATCAAGTGTGCATTCTTACGTCCTGGTCTATGTCTGCATATTATTCATCATCCTTATACGGGTACTCTTCTGGAACTTGCTTCAAAAGTTTCACCTGTAACTCATAAGCATCATCTCCTCTGAGCATATCACGGATCCAAGTGACTTCTGTCTTCATTGACACCTGAACAAACAAAGGAATTGCATTGTGACGAGACTAACAAAGACAATATTGATGATATGGCAGCGAAGTGCAAGAGATACCCAATTGTCTATGAGTACTCGGGGCTCCGAATATTCTAAAGCAATGTGTAATTTCTATTTCCCCTCCTATGCTTTAAGAAGTAAAAGAAGAATAGATTATTGCTCATCAAAACTATCAATGGTTCAAAAATACAGATTAATGTTCAACGCATGACATTAAATAATAATCTGGCTCCATATATCAGAAAACTAAAATAGCATGACACTTAAATATTAAAAATATAGGTGGAACTTTAGTACAACACAAAACAAATTCTTCAAGGGCAAAGGTTAAACTCTGGGCAAACAGAGATTAATTTTATCCCAGCTGAATTGGAAGTAATTAGAAATGATTCACCGCATACAATACCGAAGAAGCAGTTCATCACTTTCATTCATGACTATGAAAGAATGGTTTGACAATTACTTTAGAATAAATAATCATACAGTTCTATCTCTGCAGATATCATGATGAAACTCAAACTTTAAATAAAACGATAAAGAGATGAAAAATTTTTAAATTTCTTATTAATACTCGTAATGAAATTACATATGGATAGCATTTCCAACCTAACTTTGATAACTGGATCACACTTAATGTCAAGTGGTACTGAGATTGAGAACATCAATTTACTTTTACAATAGCCGATGCATGATGGCAGTAGCAGTCAAAGAAAAAACATGTTATACCTCAAATGCAATTATATAGAACCCACCAAAGGTAAAAAATGGATCAGTCTTGCAACCATAAAACAGAAGGAGATCAAAGATGTCTTTGCACTCACCATCTCTAGGGCTCCTCTAATGACTCCGCTTAAGATGTTGCAATAGTAGAGACCTTGACATGTATCAGGAAGCTCTACGAAGTCCACAAGGGGATTATCCTCCAAAATAATGCTGCAACAGGTGCCATCAGCATCCCAGTTTGTAACAGATGCAGTGACCCCAAGGAACATTTTGAAACCCACCTATATAGAAGCCTCATTAGGGCTAACAAGATTTGGGCCTACTTCATACTTCTAAAAACGGAAGTATGACGATATCTTAATTTGCTTCAGGACAAATAAATCCAGCAAACATTTCAAACCTAGGCAATCTACAAAGAATAATCATAAATCTTTCAAAAGCTCACATTTGTTCATTAAACAAATAAAACGATCCATGTCATCCATGTCAAAGGAGGAAAAGGGAAAAAGAATAAAGGCATATGTGTTCATGAAAATGCACATGAACAATCATATATTTTTTCATTCACATGTTATTGTCTGCTTCGAATTAGCAATTTAATTTCCGCAGAATAAGTATTCATATACATCATACATAAAAGTTTACTAAAATGAATAGCCTATAACTTAGATCTTCTTGAATGAAGAAAATAAATTAGTGGTCCAGCTAACATGCCGTAAGAAGCAGTTAATCATAAATTACTCTGGCTGAAAAGCAAAAGATAAGCAACTCAGTCAAAGAGAATATTTCTACTCCATTACTGCATATATATAAGATAGAGCACTCCATAAGCAGCCTTGAACACTTTAGCAGGTGTGCTAAACCGGGCTCTAATGTACAAGCCATGGCTTGGCACATTGCCAATAAGAGGCTTAGATGGCAATTAAGTAGGAGTCAAATTTATCTTTTCTTCGAGTTAAAGTTGAAGATTCTGATTTTATTCTCTGTTTTCTTGAGCCTAAAGTGTCAGAGGAATTTTTATAATCGTTTGGATTGGTAGAAATTGCACAATTTGAGTCCAGAAATTTAGTTTGGATATTTCTTATATTATGGAGTTTCTATATAAAGTTTAGTTGTTGTTTTATATTAACTTTGTTAGTTTCCTATTTGGAGTCCAAATAGTAATTAAAGTCCTAAGTGCTAATTAACTCTGTAAATATATACCTAATCTGATTTACTCTGTTGAGAATTGAAATAGAGAATTATTATCATAATATTTCCAGCATTAGTGCCTTTTTTATTGTATGATAGAAAAAACCTTAGCTGTGTTCTTCTCTTCTGCTTGTATCTATTCAATCTTCTTTGATTTATCAAGAACCAAGATGAGAAAGTTGTCATAAATTATAATCATCTAGCTGTCCATCATCATCTATTAAAAGATTTACTCATATTTATACCACAGACCAATGTCCAAACTCATCCATCTTCATTAGTTAATTCAATCTATCAGTTACTCTTTGCTCATTGTTTTTGTTCAGCTCAAAAACCAGTTATTAAAAATAAACATAATGATGATGCCTAAAGGAAACAGAAAGCAAACTATGCCCTATTCAAAGTAGCATTTTACAAACAGAACATCAGAGTGCAATTATGGAACAGATGAAAGAAAATTTGATTTAATACTAATCGACCATAAAATAAACCTAATAGTAACAGTAGACCTTTGCAATCACTTCAGCTGTCTCCTTAAAGTCAACACATCTTGACACATTAGATTTTGCCAGGAACTCATCAATTAGTCTAATCCCTATATTATAGCCCCTGCATGGTAATCAAAGAAAAAGTAATTAAGTATTCATAAATTTGACATCATGTAATCAACTTAACTAAATTAGATGTAATAAATACTATCAAAAATGCAAGCAATCCGAAACACACACAATTAACAAGAACTATAAAGTTAAATCTGAACACAATCCAGTTTCTGAATTTAGCCAACAGATTAAAAAGAAGAAAGCATGACCAGGAAGAGACATTCAATTCAGTCAAATATCTTTATAGAAGCACATAATCCCTAAAAGATGACTCTCCTCTCCCTCCATCACTCATACAGCTGCCAGTTATCAAAAACACATCAGATGGTCAACATCTAAGTACTCTAGTAGGCATAAATAAAGAAAACCAGAACCAATGTTTCCAACCCCCATAACAGTCTGACAACTACCACTCAACCCAACTGTATTTTATTCTTTTCCATCATCATTTGATCTGTATACCTGCCTCAAAGCTTCAGCACTATATCTATTTGAAATTTAATCCAAAACTAATTTTTGGTTTCAAGTGATTGTTATATCTTCCACACAACAAATTGCCAATAAAATGCCAGTTGAAAGCAATCAACTATGAATTCTAGCTCCCTATTCTTCGCTGTTCTTACAATATAAGCATCTCATTTCTCAAAAAACAATAACAGAATCAGATTCAGAAACTTATGTTAAAGATGTTCTTCTTACCAAATTCATAGGTAAAAGATTCTCCCCCCATCCCCACTGGTGAACATAATGAAACTCAAACCTTCATCTGGTCATACCAAATTCCTCCCAAACTGAATCTCATGGTATCCCCTAGCACCAGAAGTAAATCACTATTTCTCTAAATAAAAATGTCAATGAGTTACCTAATTTCTCAATCATCAAAAACAGGAGGGCAGATATTCTTCCCAGCAACCAAATCATATCTAAACTTGTCCCCAAGACCATCCCAACAATAAGCATTTGATTTTCATAATGGTTAGGAAATGAGATGCTTAATTAAGAATGAATACAAAATAATCCATTTATTAGACAACAAGATTAGGCAACTATCCAAATAGAGAATTAACTAAAAAAATTAATCCACTATGGACAGGAATGAGGATTAAGGAAATAGTTTGAGTACAGAATATAAATGAAGATGTAGGTGTAGAATACTCCACTAACACAAGATGAAAGTTTAGAAAGCTCCAAAAGTTTTTATGAAGAACTAAACATGTTGAAACAACTTTACCCTTCTCTTATTTATGCTTCTATACAAAGTAATTTGTTCTGTATCAACATCTAACAATAACAGCGAGATTTCTAGTTGCTTCTATCCAGGTTTAATTACTAGCTTCTCATGTTTCTGACTTTCTGTAATCGTTAATAATTGGTAAATCTTCAATAATCACAACTCCCAGGCAACAATTCATTCAATTAGAATTTGTTGCTCTTATGCCTACCAAGTAAATTTCAAATTTCCAATCCAACATCTATCGATACATTTTCAATCATACACAATAAGAAGTGTCATTTCATGTAGAAGTAGAAAAGTTGTCAACGGACAAAAATCAAGTCAACCAATAGTGTATGTGAGCCAACCCTTCATTGCATCAAGTAGAGAGATTGCATGGACTCAATGAGTGTGAGAGAAACACAAAGAAGCATGCAGACATGCGCAGATGCATGGAATACACGAAACAGACATGTACCCAAATGTTAATATCCTAGCATAAGGCTCCTATCATGACAAGAAGATAGCATAGCAGCATTCCAGTACAGAAGTGATTAATGTGTCAAAACGATCAAATAAAATAACAAGTATCATATTGTCAGAACAGCCACATGAAACTCGTCATAAATCATGCATCGATCAAATGATTATAGTAAATAACTACTGAGTGAAACTGAACAAAGTTTGTTGAAAGGGGAAAGTGTACATTTGATCAAGCTGTTTGTTGACCTCCTCAACCTCCTCCAAGTCTGTAAGCAATTGACGCACAATTGCTCCATAAGTCAAAGTGAATAGTTCTGCATTCTACACCAGTTCAAATTCCAAATATCAGCAGCATATGAGTTATCAACAGCAACACAATCGGCCGCATAATTTCCGTTTGGTAGCCAAAAACTGTTATACAAGTTCTACAAATTCAACTTTAAACAAACCGATTCCTCAAGTCATAAAATTTTTCAAATTTTTTTGGATAGTACGGCCGATGCAGGAATTGAGACCAAATCAAACGAAATTGAAACGTCAAAAATTAAATTTCACGCATACAAAGATTTTTCTTTTCTCTAGCAATTTTTCAAGTGAGAAACAGGAAACGAGAAGAAATCAACTGGTCAACCAATTTTCCAGACAGAATGAGAAAAATAGAGAATTCTAGATGTGTTTTTTCTTACCACGCGTTCGACGCTGGCGAAGATTGCATCACCGGATCGAGGAGCCGCGGGAGGCATTTTTCTTGAGATCTAACGACTCAAATTCCTAAACTTAGTTCAAATCTGACTGTGAGAATGTTTAGGAGAAATTCAATAATGACTTAAACCAAAATCATAGGATACCTGGAAGTGCTCAAACGAAGGGTGAAACCGTAAGAAGAACACCCGGGACAGTTGCGGCGGTCGGAAGAGGCAGCAAAGAAGAACCGCGGTGGCTACGGCAGTGGCAGGTGAAAGAGCGAGCTGAAACAATGACGATTTTCTTTTCCTATTGGCCAATGTAGCCAGCGTCCTTTCCCTTCTTTTTTCTTTTGTAGCAGCTGCAGTATTTTTGATCAGTTTCTTAAAAAAAAAAAAAAGAAAAGAAATTGTTCAATTAATTCGTATAAAATTATTAAAAATTTTTAATTATTAATTTAATTCATTATTTTTATTAAATTTAAAAATTAACTATTTAACTGCACGTTTATTTCTATAAAAACCACCTATCTATTAACATTTCTGTTAAATAAAATTATAACTAAATTTCCCACTAACGATTATAGGTTAATATTATATTTTATCATTATACTTTAATTTAGTTGAATTTTATATGAATAATATCGAAATAAATTTTAAAATTTTACACCGTAAATATAAAATAGATTATAAATATTTATTTGTATAAATTAAGATTGTGCATTTCTTTTAACCGTAATTAGAACCTTTACAGTTAAAAAAAAATTGATCTTTTGTTTAAATCTTTCAAAACATATAATTTATTTGAATATTATTCTAATTTTATTATTTTAATAAAATTAATGAAAATTTATCATTTGTATTAATAATATATGTTAATTTCATTTTAATCTTTAACCAAAATTAACGAAATCACACCCTTTTTTATGAGGGTCTTGTGGAAAGTATTTTGACAATTCAAATTCATTTGAAGACCAATTCCCCTTTACAATCTGGCTTTTAAGATTAAATCCAGTTTTCGTACCCACAGTCAAATTTCAGTAAATCCGACGTAAAATATATATATATATATATATATATATATAAATTCACGAGTACAGAGACTTGGTAAATGTTTTTCAAGATTTGCTTTTGGGCCTTTAAGTTTGTCAATTTGAATTTTCAATTGATTATTGGGCCTTTGAAACTAATAAAACTCTACTTCTCCAAATGTGATTTTCTTGCTTCCATTTTCGGTTTCTTATTATAATATTTATTTTTAATGAATTCTTTAAAAAATTAAAAAAATCTCAGATAACTTAAAAAAAAGGAATAAAATAAAACATAGAAAAGGAAAAGGAAAAGGAAATAAATTTGAAAATTGGTGAAACAAGTCAAGACCGAAAATTCATGGAAAGTCAAAGAAAAGAAAATTATAAACAAAGGGTGAAGAAAATAAAAAATATGAATGAGATATAAGATCTGATCTCCTCATTGATTAAAACCCTAAATCTTTTAGCACCAAAATTTCTGTTTAAGCAACAATTACACTACACGCAACAATAACACAATTCAAGCAAATGAAGACACACAAACAAGAAATGATTGCACATAGAGGTGACAAAATAGGCTGTTTTGGCCGGCTGCGATTGGGTTGTCTTAGGATTCGGATTATTTTGGATTCAGATTTGTTTGAATTTGAATTTAAAAAGATTTTAGAATTTTCTAAGTTATACATATATATTTTTTTAATTTTAATTGGAATAGTTAATTTTAGTTTTACATATTGAAAATTACTAAAATTAAAATTTTAAAAATTGATAAATATTTATATAAATACAAAATTATATAATAATTTTATTATATATTAAGTATTAATATATTGTATTTAACGTTATCTATAATTTTTAGTATAATATCTTTTAAGTTCAAATAAAAGCTAAATATATAAGTTCGTTGCATATATCTACTTATATTAAAAATAAAAAATAATTTGTATATTTTGATATTCTTATTATTTTACAATGATTATATACTTATATTTTTGTTAGTTTTTATGATATTTAGTATTAATATAATCAATGATTATATAAGAATATTTTGCTTTATAAGTGAGCTAAAATAATATATAAGATAACATCATTAGATAAAATAGATGTAAAAAATTATTTGGTTACATTTTAAATAAATTATTAGAATGAAACTAAGTTATAAATAACTCACAAATATTTATATATAACTTTTTACTTTTAACTCAATGACCAATTGTGCTCTTATTTACCTAGTGAAACAATTTTTATTTTTTTCTTTATTTTGTTTTGTTATATTAGATTTTTTTATTCTATTTATTATAATTTTTTAAGGTTGTGTTTGGACATTTAGATTTCAAAAATGAATTTTGATTTCAAAAAAAATGTAAATTGCATAATAAAACATACTCAATATAGCATTCATGATATTTTTCAAAAGTCATGGATTTACTATTTAGTGGTGAATTTGAAATACTTACGAATATTTGTAAATTTGAAATTCATGTTTTTATACATTTCAAATATATAATCATAAATTATAACTAATTTAATCATATATATGCATTTTATTCTCACAATTTCATGGCAAATGAAATCCAAAGTTTCAAATTTGTATAATAGTGATATAATTTTGATATTTGAATTTTTTGCCATTAACATTAGATATATCAATTAGTTATTTAAATTCTTTATTAATTTATAATACTTTTATTTATTTTATATATAATATCAATTCATAACTTTTAATTTAATTGTATATTTGTTATTAAATGAACTTATTTTTTATTATAGGGTTTTAGAATTTATAAAATTAGATCTATATCACCTATGATAGAGTTGAATTTATTTTTGTATGAGATTAAAGAAGTTTATGAGAAATTCGGTGTTTTAGATTATTGAAAAAAATAATTTTAATGTCTCATTCTTCATTAATGACAAATGATATATTGAGATTTTAGTTACTACAATCACTTTGAAATCATTTGATATGGTTGCTAGAGTTATCAACAACTAAAAAAATAAATTATCTTACACCTCATAATGTAAAAATATTTAAAAGCGAAAAACTTTATTTAGTTAATTTTAGGAATTGAAGAATATATTTTGTTTGGATGTATTGTTTAATTAATTATTTATTTATTTTAATCTTTATATTTTGATTTACAAGATAATATTTTTATTTTCAAACTTTAATATTTTATTTGTTTGAAACAATAAGAAAAATATGATTTAAAGCTAGATTTGTTAATAGTGCTATGAGTTTACACAAACATCAAGTTCAATTATTATTGTATTAAAATAAAATTTCAAATGAGAAATATGTATAATAATATATTGTACATGATTATTTTATAGCATCAAATGTTAAATTAATTATACAATTTTTTATTTTGATGATTAATTATTATAGATATATTAATGATAGTACTAAAAACTACTTTACTTATAGTTAATATATTAAAAATAAATTTTATTTCATAGTCCAACTTAAAGATTAAGTATTAATTACTTTTATTGATAATACATTATTAATATAATTATAAAGTAATTATAAATACTTTTTAAAAAATTAAATATTTTTATTTAAAACAAAATTTAATCATTTATTTATTTATACTTTTGTTTTAAATAAAATCGTAT
>JAQSVH010162497.1:0-25077 GCA_029448705.1 Adansonia digitata | reverse complement strand
CATATCTTTGTATTTACCTTTGATATGATCTCTAGGCCTCCTTGACATCCTCAAAATACCTTTTTCGCCGGGCGACATCGCCCCCTCTTACGTTTATACTCCAGATTATTAAAAATTAGCCCGGACAAAATAAGGTGTCTACAAGTATTGATACAAAAGTGATTGATCTCGATACCTAATGAGTTGTATTGATACCCATCATGATTGTATCGATACAAACCTTGGCAGTAGCTATAGTAGTGATTTTTAGCAAAATGTATCGGTACATAAGCTTAAGTATCGATACAAGTTCAGGAAGTATTGATACACACCTCTAAGTCTTGAGATTAGAAATAAATTTCTACTCTTGATATTGTTACATGCTTCATTGTATCAATACTCATGGGTAAAAATTGCCTTCTGTGTCGATGCACAATGTTTTGTATCGATACACAAAGACATTTTTACCTAATTCGAGCCATTTTCAGTCGTTTAACCACTAATTCAAAATCTGATTCAAACATGTTTCTTGCAACCAAAATCATCAAAATTCATACCAGGCTTTATCTTTAAGCTTGTGATTGGATTTAAACAGAATTTTAAGGCCCAAATAGCCAATGACCAGGGATATTTCATGACATTATGCAATTTATCAAAGGGTAAGGTTAAAATTTCTCAAAGCTTAAAGTAGCTTAGATCCACTATTTTTGCTAAGCAAACCAATGGGTTTGCATGGCAGTTGAGCACAGTACCTAATCTCTATATGAGGTACATGCACCAAAACCCTAAAATGCCTTTATTTTTTCATCTTTTATCTTCATAATCACATGGCTATATAAGCTAACCTTGGACTCAGCTTAAAGAAACCCTACCACCAAAAAAGAAAACACTCTTAGCCGAAAAACACCTACTTTCAGATATTCCTTTAATATTCCTTAATTGCCAAAAACCAAAAAACTCTTCTCTATTCTCGGAACCTTTTAAAACTATTTCTAAAAGCCTTTCCAAAAACCTTAGTTTCAGTCATATTCCCCCTCAAAATGTCCCTTTATCCAAGCATAAATAAAAAGCTCTTCCTTTTCATCACTCTCTTATTGTTCAACCTTAAAAAAGGTGAGTTCAAAGCTGTTACTCAGAGAAAAAGTTAAAACTTGAAACTTTCAGCATATTTTCTCTACTTGACTTTCCATGTTCTCTAATTTTGCAATATTCAATCATCTTAGGGATCTCTCTATGTTACCTTGATCCTTTTAAAGTTCTTATGCATCACTGTTGCTTCGTTTATTCTAGCTTAGGATGTTGATGTTCTCTTCATGCCTTGATATTGCATGGTAGGCTAGATATCTTGTTTTTCATTCTGTCATCAAAATAGCCCCTTATTTATGCATTTTCTAACATGTTTCATCTATTTTCATATGCTTAACACATGTTTGAATGTTTTCATAACATGCATTGAGTATGTTCACGCATATTTGTGCATTCTAAGGAGTCTCATAACATAAAAATGTTCTCTTGACAACTCTAACATACTTTTCTCCACTTAAATATGTTATGCCACTTTTATGCATCTTATTTGTCATGTCCTTGCATTTTTGTTACTCTTTCATGTCAAAATGTTATCTTTACATGTTTACATGAGTAATACTTGTTCATATTTATGCATGTTGTATTTTATTCATGATTTTTTTTGCTAAAATGCATGCTTGTTTGTTATTAAGAAAACCTAATTTAAAAAAAAAAAAAACCCCAAGTTAGGTTCATGCTAACTCCAATAAATGAAGGATAGTATGGATTTAATGTTTTTATAAAATTGGTCTTCCGATCTTGGGGACAAATCAAACATTTCAGCTCTAGATTCATGGTAAAATAAGTTCAAAGATGCTATGTTTCAAGCTAAAATGACCCTATTTTAGTTGAAAAATATATTAAGCCTTGATATTGAGTTAAACATCTTAATGGTGGCATAGTCAACGAGTTGTTTTATCATCCCAAACTACTTCGAGATTGTGCAATGAATTTGTGATGCCTGTGTCATTCTTCCCTTATGTTGTGGATGTTCGAACATCCATAACTCGAGTTTGACCGTAAGAAACAAGGAAAATCAAATAGTCCCTAGTTTTCTCTCTGGCAGCACTATAGTTTGAATTTAAAAAATCATTCTTGAACCATAAAATCTTTTCCTTGATTTTTCTAATATTTTTCCATTAAAGGGAATCAAAGCACCTTTCTAATGGTGTATTGTGTGCCCTCAGATCATTCTAGATGAAAAAAAATATGATTTCTCAAACCTTTGCTAGTCGGGACCCTTAGAATCAGTAAATAATTTTCTATTCGGGTCATTTTCGCCCATTAAACGAATTTTTTGAACTTCTTGAATATTTCTCCCAGAAAGTTCACAAAATTTCCTTTCTAAAAGGATATTGTTCACAATTTAACGATCTTAGATGAGCTAAAATGATTTTTTAAGATTCGATGTGTCTTTTTCTTACATATACCAGTATCAAGATAGACCTAAATTTAAAAATTAATTTTGCCTAAAAGGTGATTTTTTTTATTTTTGGAATACTTTTTCATTAAACCTTATCAAGTAATCTTTCTGATGATACCTCACTCAGCACCTGAAGCCTCCAGAGGAACCTGGAATAAATTCAGGAAGGGAGATGACATGATGTTGTCCCCTATTTTTAACTTAATTTTTGAATCTCCTTTTTAGAGACATTCAAATGTCTCAAAATGCATTTGATTGGTTCCCCTACAATGCAAGCCCTTTAGACTCAGATAAAGGTGTAAGACAAAAATATATTTTATACAAACCTACGATCTTCTATTTTCAATTTTTTTTTAAGGAAAAACCTTTCTTTTAAAACATTAAAAAATTTTATCCTTGGGATACTCCAACCCGCTCTTCATAAAAAAAACTCAAAATATCCCTTTGTTCCTAAATATTTTTATACTTTTCTTTGTGGATACTTTAACCCCGCCTCTATAAGAGGATACTTTAACCCCGCCTCTATAAGAGGATACTTTAACCTCGCTTTTGCTAAAAAAACTAAAGAATTTTCTCTCTTCTAGATGTCCTAAATTGTTTTGATTAAAATATTTTTTGTCCTGTAAATTACCATTGAATCGAAACTCATCACTAAATTATCATCCTAGTTATTCTTCAATGATTGAAGACAATTACGAGACACATTTCGATCGTCACTCTTTTTTATGCTCTTTTGTTTATGATTGTTTGTTTATGATATTATTATATTCTTTGTCGTCTTACTAACATGTTTCCTTTTTGTAGTGATTGTCGTGCATTCATATGTAAAATTTATTTTCTAATAAAATTTGTAAGACAATGTTTTGTGTTGGTATCTCTCTAGTGCTTAGCATAGGATATCCAAATTGTTCAAAATTCACTCTAGACATTATTTTCATGAAGAAAATCCCTATGTTCCTTACACCTCTGATGCGCATAGGTGATCTAATTTTCTTAAAAAATAACCTGATCTATAATTTACAAAACTTCATGTATTAAAGAGATTTATTTCTAAATAATGACTAAATGGAACCAATTAAGCCTAAACCAAAGTGAGACATAGTCAGTAGATATCGATTTCGGGCTTCGTAAGGGTGCTAATCGTTCCTTATGAGTAACCAACTCCTAAACCCAACAAATTAATCTTTGGACTTTATAGACCTTGAGATCAATGCTTTGAGTTTCATAACTCAGAATATCATTTTCAATGGGTATCCGATCCTGTTTAGGCCAAAATGATCGGTGGGGACTCTAAGTTTATGATGAATTTGTGGTGACCATTCGACACTCGTTGGATAAACGATTCACCCAATGGTCTTTTCTCTTCATACTACTATACCTAATTCAAATCTCGATCATAGGATTATTCAAAGGTTTAACCACAACCAACCCTCATTTATTTTTAATTCAGCGTGCTATGCCTTTTGGATTATCGTAAGTTTTAAAAGTAGGCACTGGTGACAAATATTACTCAGATACATGGAATCTCCTATTCAATTCTTCAAAGATTTCTCTTAAACAAAATGTTTATTTTTGCGTAGATCTATCTGTTGAAAATGCCTATGATCATACTATGACTTTTTCATACTTAGTCTTTCAATAAATTATGCTTCGGCCATTCCTTTCAAATGTTTGAACGGTCACTTTGGGTTTTAAGCTTAAAGCTTCCCCTTATATCGTCTTTGATCAGATGCCCATTTTGGGTTTTCATTCAATTTTTTGTAGCTTTTTTAGGCATAATATTTCTTTACATTATCTGAATTGACGGGGTTTGGTTGAGTGCCTCCATCCATTTCTGCCACTATCAGTGCTCTTCCTAAAAATGCATTCTCAGCTACATACGACCCTTCTCAATCAAGTGTCTATTTGCTTTGAGAAGCTTTTTATTTGGGTATAACTTTTCTTGATACTAGTTCTCCCTCGTGGAATTTTTAGGATGAATTTTCCTATCATCTGCTCTCATCATCATTTTCTGCTATGTCTGCCCATGCTGAATAGCTTTGAGTCTTTTTTCTTTAATGAAATTTAGTTGCTTATAATGATCTTAGACCTATTCGACTTTCCCCAACTTGGTTTCCATTAGAACCTAAAGTTAAGGGATCTCAACTTCAATAGGTAAGATAGCCTATGTGCCATTAACAAATAAATAGGGCATTGCCCTAGTTAAGGTTTGGACTAAAGTTATATATTTCAGGAAAGCAAAAGAAGTTTCTCATGGTAGTCCTTATAGGTTTCTACCATCTTGATTCTCTTAGTATTTTTATTAACATCCTCTATGGCTCTATTCATCTTCAGATGGTATGTCACCAAATTATGATAGGAAATTTTAAGTTGGTACACACTTTTATCATTAATTTATTATTCAAACCAGAGGCATTATCAGTTATAATTCTTTCAGGATCTCAAATTGATCAATGCTGTTGGTCTTTAAGAATTTTATCCCCGTTGATCTTGTCACATTTATACAAGAAGTTGTTTTGACCCATTTAGTGAAGTAATCTATAGCCATTAAGATAAAGCTATGAATGTTCAAAGGTACATGGGTAATAGGTCTAATAATGTCCATGCCTATATAGAGAAAACCCATGGCATAGTTATGACATGCAATGGCAAAGGTGATAATAGATCTCATCGGCATAGACTGGCATATATGACACTTTCTGGCATATTTGATACAAACACTCTCCATTGTTATCCAAAAGTAGCCTAATCTTATAATTGATTTTGCCATTTTGTGTCCATTCACATGGATTTTGCAAATCCCCTCATGCACTTCTTTTAGTATTTTCTATGCTTCGAGTCATTTTTTGTTAAAGAATCTCACCATCTAAGATAAAATTTGTTACCAACCTCTTTAAGGTTCTTTTATCAGTTTCATAGGCATTATCGAGTATACTCAATCTTTGAGATATCTTTTGAGGTTATGATACCATGGAAGGCCATCTGCTTCCATTTTAATATTGCAACAGTATTTAGGGGACCTAGAGTGACTAAAACATTTGGCATTTGATTATCATCTTGGGATGAATGAATGAATTCCATTTTCTTGAAATCATCGAGTAATTTAGAATTATCCTTCTATATTGTTATATCTTCAGGTTTTCATTCTTCGTGTAATTGATAAATCGCCAAAGTCGAGTCTCTATATACTTATAATATTCGAGCTTTTCTTTCTGCAACTACTTGAAGTCCTATAATATTTTGATATGTTATTTTTATACTCAAAGTCTAATCAAGTGGTGAAAGATAATAGTCCTCTTTCAGAGATATTAAGATCACTTTGATTCCATGGCCCAAAGCATTTGATGCTCCATCAAAATATATCTTTCATTTGATGTTTCCAACAACTTTCCTTCCTTTTCTGCCAAAATATTAATTAAGTCCTCATCAGGAAGGTCAAAATTTGATGACTGCTAATCATAGAGCCTCATTTTGCTAGGAATTCAACAATAGTGCTTTTTTTGATTGCCTTCTAACTTACACAAACCATATCATATTCCGATAGCAAGACTTGGATCTAGCTATCCTTCCTAATAAAGTCGGTGCTTTGAACAAAAATTTGATGGGGTCCATTTTGATAATTAGCTAGGTGGTATGATACAACATGTATTGTTAGAACCTTTTTATAGCCCAAAGTAGGGCACAGCATATCTTTTCTATTTGAGAATACCTCATAATGAAAGAATTTTTTATTAAGGTAATAAATTGCCTACTTCTTCCTTCCTGTCTTATCCTACTTTCCCAGCACATAACCCATAGACTTTTCAAATACTAATAAGCACAGAATCAAAGGTCATCCTGGTAGAGGTGGCACCAATACTGGCGGATCATAGAGATAGTGCTTAACTTTCTCAAATTTTTCTTGCGTTCTCTATTCCATTCACCAAGGTTTTGTTTTTGCAAAAATCAGAATATCAATTGCATTTATTTGTGAGTTGGGATATGAATATGGCAATGTAATTTAACATCTCCAAAAGAATTCACACTTTTTTACGTATGTGGGGATGGTAATTCCTATATAGCTTTAATCTTATCCATGTCAACTTGAATCCTTTTTCACTTATAATAAAGCCTAATAATTTCTTTAACCTTGTGCTAAAAGTGCATTTCACCAAATTTAATTTCAACTAATTCTTTTTCAGTCTTTTGAACAACTTTCATAAATCTATAACTTGTCCCTCCTCCTTAGGTGACTTGGCAATCATGTCATCTAGATATATCTCTATCTCTTTATGTATCATATCATGGAATAAAGTGATCATTACACTTTGATAATTTGCCTTAACACTATTTAGTCTAAATTGCATCATATTATAACAAAGAGTTCACTACATTATGACAATTTTGTCTTTTTGATGTCTTTTGGCACCATTTTTATTTGGTTATACCCCAAATATCCATGCATGAAAAAAACAAATAATTCTTCATAATATTATCAACCAAAGTATCTATCTATGGAAGGAAGAAATTATCCTTTGGACTCACTTGATTCAGGTCCTAATAGTTTGCAAATATTTTGACTATACTATCTTTTTTGGAAACTAAGACAATATTTGTAACCTATTCCAGGTCTTTGCTACCTTAAAGAATGTAGCGTCAAATTGTTTCCATTTTTGCTCTGGCTGCATTGTAATCCGAATTTGAAAAATTATTTTTGAGCCACAAAAGCTTTTCCTAGAATTTTTTTTATATTTGTCCCTTAAAGGTTATCGAAATAAATTTCCAATGATGTTTTGTTTGCCCCTAGCTCATCCCGGATATAGGAACTATGATTTTTCGAGGCTTTGTTGTTTGAAATCCTTAGAACTAGCATGCGATGTTCTGTTTGGACCATTTTGGCTAGACAAATGATTTTTTTTTAATTTTTAAATATTTTTCCTAAAAACTTCATGAAATACCCTTGTCAAAACGGCATTGTTCACAGTCTAACAATTTTAGAGAAGCCCAAAATGGTTTTTCAATGTTCATTATGCACTTTTCCTTATACATGCTGCCAGTGTCAAGATAGACCTAACTTCGAAAATTAATTTCGGCTAGAAAGTGATTTTTTAAGATTTTTTTTTGAATATTTTAACATTAAATCTTATCAAGTCTTCTTTCCGACAGTACCTCATTCACCCCTAAAAACTTCAGATGAACTCGAAATAAATTTGAAAAAGGAGAGGACACAATGTTGCCCCCTATTTTAATTCAATTTTCAAAATGCCTTTATGAAGACATTTGAATGTCTTAACATACATTCGATTGGTTCCCATACAACACAAGCCCTTTGGACTTAGATTATGGCTTAAGATAAAAATATATCTTGTACAAATCTTCAGTTTCAAATTTTCAAAATCTTAAAAAAAAAACTTTTCTTTTAAACATAAAAAATTTTTATCTTTAGGGATACTCCAATCCCACTACTCTGAAGAGATACTTTAACCCTGTTTTTCATTAAAAAAACTCAAACTTTCTTTTTATTCCTAAATATTTTTATAATTTTACTTTTAAGGATATTTCAACCCCATATCTCTGAGGGGATACTTTAGCCTTGCGTTTACCTAAAAAATCCAAAATTTTTTTCTCTTTCAAATGCTCCAGATTGTATTGATTAAATTTTTTTCTCACAAATTACCATCGAATCCAAACCTATCTTTGAGTTGTCATCCCAGTTATTTTTCAATGATCGAAGATAATTATGAGACATATTCCGATCGTCCCTTATTTTTATCGTCTTTTGTTTATGATTGTTTATTTATGATAGTATTATATTCTTTGTCTCTTACTAACACATTTCCTTTTTATGGTGATTATCATGCATTCATATTTAAAATTTATTTTCCAATAAATTTGCAAGGCAATGTTCTGCATTTGTATCTCTCCAGTGCCTAATAAGGACTATTCAAATTTTCAAAATCCAATTCAGACATTATTTTCATAAAAAAATCCCTATGTTCTTTACACCTCTGAGGTGTATAGGTGATACAATTTTCTTTAAGAAAATTGGATCTACAATTTACAAAACCTTATGCACTAAAGGGGATTATTTCTAAATAATGACCAAATGGAATCGATTAAGCTTAAACCAAAGTGAGACATAGTTAATAGGCACTGATTTTTGGCATTGTGAGGATATTAATCCTTCCCTACACGTAAATAACTCCCAAACCCAACTAATGAATCTCTAGTCTTTGTAGACGTTGTCTCTATGTGCCCACATTTAAAACTTCAGATGATTCAAAGTGCATGGTGTGCTTGACTTAAAAATAAATTATGGTTGGTTAGGGTCGAGCCTTAAGTTATCCTATGATTAAGCCCTTGAGTTATCCCATGATTAGGATTTGGGTTAGGCATAATAATGGGAAGGAAAAGGAGGAAGCTGTCAGGCATTGCTCATCCAACTAGTTTCAGATGGTCACCACGAAGTGGTTATAAACTTAGAGTCACCACCAATTATTTTAGGCTAGACAAAATCAGATGCCTATTGAAAATAATATTCCAAGTTATGAAACTCAAAACACCAATTTCAACGTATACAGATGCTCCGAGATTCATTGGTTGGGTTTGGGAGTTAGTTATGCGTGGAAAAAGATTAATACCCCTACGACACCTAAAATCGGTATATACTAACTATGTCTTACTTTGGTCTCGGTTAAATCAATTCTAGTTAGTCTTTAGTTAGATATAATCTTCTTAAATGCATGAAGTTTTGGGGGAAATACAAATATGGGTTTTTAAAGAAAATTAGATCACTTATGCACCTCGAAGATTTAAGGAACATAAGGCTTTTTGTGAAAATAATATCCGGATTAGATTTAAAAATTGAATGTTTTCTATTAGGCACTAGAGAGATACCAACATGAAACATTGCCTTCTAAATTTTATTGAAAAAAAATTTAAACATGAATGTATGATAATCATTACAAAAGGAAACATATTAGTAAAGCGAAAAAGGAGAAATATAATAATATCATAAACAAGCAATCACAAAGAAAAGAAAATGAAAAGGAGGGACAATCGAAAATGTATCTCATAATTACCTTCTATCATTAAAGAACAATCGGGATAACAATTTTAGAGATAGGTTTAGATTCAATGGTGATTTAAAGGATAAAGATGATTTTAATCAAAGTAATCGAAGGCACCTTAAAGAGAGAAATTTATAGGTTTTTAGTGAGGTTGGAGTATCCCCTCAGAGAGGTGGGGTTGAAATATCCCTAAGGATAGAGTTAGAAAAATATTTAGGAATAAAGAGAAAATTTAAATCTTTAATTAAAAATAGGGTTGGAGTATCCCTTTGAATAGTGAGGTTAGACTATCCCCAAAGATAGAGTTAGTAAAATATTTAGGAATAAAGACAAAATTTAGATTTTTAATTAAAAATGAGGTTTAAATGTCCTCTTGGAGTAATAAAGTTGAAGTATCTTTACTAACGAGAATTTTAATATGAACTCTTTTTTTTCTTTTTGTATTTTAGCCTTAATCCGAGTAAGGGGCTAGTGTTGTGGGGAAACTAGCCGGATGCATTTTGAGACATTCAAATGTCTCGATAAAAGAAGATTTGGAAATTAATTTGAAAACAAGGGACAGCATTATGTCATCTCCATTCCTGAATTTTTTTGGGTGCATCCGAAGGCTTTAGAGGTTAAATGAGGTACCATTGGAAAGGTAACTCAATAAAATTTAATATAAAATATTCCAAAAGTCCTAAAAAATCAATTTTTAAGCAGAATTAATTTTTGAATTTAAGTTTGTCTTGACACTGGCAACATGTACAAGGAAAAGGGCATGATGGACTTTGGAAAATTGTTTTAAGCTTGTCTGAAATCATTAGATCATGAACAATACCTTTCTTGAAAGGGGAATTTTATGAACGTTTGATGAAAAGATTTAAAATTTCTTAAAAATCATCTAATAGGCCAAGATGGCCCAAAATGTTGCACACTAGTTCTAGTGGTTTTAGACAGTAAAATTTTGAAAAATCATAATTCCCTCATCTAGGGTGATCCAAAGGCAAACAAGACACCGTTAGAAAGGTAATTCGATGCCCTTTAAGGAGCAAAATATTAGAAAAATAAAAAAAATATTTTATGGTTGGAAAATGATTTTTCAAATCTTAACTACATTGTTGCCAAAGCAAGAACAGAGGAATCATCCGATATCCCAGGTTTCTTGAGGGTCAAATTCAATTTATGGCCATCCAAACATCCATAACACAAGGGAAAAAAATGAACAAGCATCACAAGTTTATTCCATAAATGAAAAGTTGTTTGGATGATGAAAGAACCCATTAATCATGCCATGAAGGTGTTAAACTAAAACTCAAGGTTTAGTATTTTCCTACTAAAAGAGGTTATGTTTGCTTGGAAAATAACATGTTTAATGTTGTATTCTCATGAATCTAGGGCTGAAATGTTTGCTTGTTCTCCAAGATTGGAAGACTAATTTTATGAAAGCATTAAGTCCAGGCTATTCTTCATTTATTAGAGCTAGCATGCACTTAACTTGGGGATTTTTTTAAAAATCAGGTTTTTAGAAACAAGCCAGTATTTTAATGAAGATATCATGAACAAAATACAGTGCATACAAAGATAAATATAGGTTAAAAATGCAAACATAACATTTTGACTTGAAAATGGATTACATAAATGCAATACGATAACAAATAATGTGCATAGAGATGATATGAACATGTTGAACAAAAGAATGGATGCTGGAGTTGTCAAGACAACATTTTATTTAATGAAACTCCTTAAAACTCAAGAAAATGTATGAAAATGCATAAGACATGTCAAGGTGACCATTTAAATATGAGATAGATGTGTGAATATGGAAGGAACATGGCAAAAGATGCATGAACATAGGCTGTGTGATGATAAAAATTAAGTATGGTGAGTTTATATATCCAAACAACATCAAGGTGTCAAGAGGGTCATCAAGATTCTAAGAATAGCACAACTAAGGCAATAATGATGCATGAAAGTCTTAGGATAGTCATGGTAGCATGAAGGGCTCATTAGAATAAAATGGATGATCAAAACAGAAAATATATGGAACAAGGTAAAAAATATACCAGCAAAAGCCTAAACTTTCCTCCATTTTTAAAGCAGTAACTTTAAGCTCAGTTTCTTCCTTCTTGTTGCTATTATTTAACAAGAAAAGGATGAAAGGAAGAAGCTTTTGGTAATATGGTTGTTGATGGGGTGTTTTGAGGATGAAAGTATGTGAAAGTTAAGTTTTTGAAGGTGTTCTGGTGGTGGTTTTAGGGAGCTACGGGAATGGAGTTTGGTTATAGGTGAAAAGCAATGGAATGATGGTTTTGGTGAGTTTTTAAAGCTAAAGTTGGTAGAAGATTTCTTTGGGAATGGATAGAGTTTTTTGAGATTGTTGGAGAGCTTTTAAAAATGACTGAAGGTCTTATTTTCTTTGAGATAGCTGAGAGTCCGCAATTCAATGCTCAGCCCCTGCTTTTAGAAGATAATGTAAGGGTAATTTTTATCTTTCCCTCTTGCACTAGGCGATATCTCTAACTACCATGCTCAGCTGACTCTCTTTTCATTGGTTCTACCATGCTAAATAAGGAGGCAAAAAGGTTATGATAGTCTATAACTAGAGATATCCCTACCATACCCTATTACAACCGTATATCTTATGAAAGTGACCATTATCATTAATTGTTTAGGCTCCAAAAATTTGTTTAAATCTGTTCATGAGCCTATAGTTGATGTTTGCAATAATTTATAGCAGTTACTTGGTGTAAAAACATGTTTAAATCAAGTTTTTAAAGGCTAAAAAATATCTCCAACTAGGGAAAAATGCCTTGGTGTATCGATACAAAACATGTTGTATCAATACACGATATACTTTTTACCCATGATTATTGATACAATGAACCATGTATCAATACTAAGAGCAAAAAATGTTTCCAGTCTCGAGACTTAGAAGCCTGTATCGATAGTCATGCTTATGTATCGATACATTTTGCCAAAAATCATAACTTTAACTGCTGCCAAGGTTTGTATTGATATAAACATGATAGGTATCGATACCAAACCTTCTTGTATCGAGACTACATGTCAAAATTCAAGTTTTTAGTGAGAAAAGCCTTGTATCAATACTTATACACCAATATAATTTGCATGTGCCTTTGGCTTCTCGATTTTCCTCAACTTGGTCATAAATAATAGGAAATTGATTCATGTACTCATCTAAATGACTCTGGTGGCACCATGAAAAGTGGCCTTTGATACCTTATTTTTATATTTTCCTTTAATACGACCTATAAGCATTTCAGACTTTCTTAAAAAAAATTTTTGCCTAGCACCATGTTGCCTAACAGTGCCTGATGACATGGCATCTCGTAGTCATCTCCTAGTTTTTATTTTTATTTTTGATTTTATCATCCTTCAATTGAGTCTTAGGGTGGTGAAAGTGGGTCCAATGAAATAAAGTGTCTACAGCTGCCTCTTTTTGGACATGCTAAGTATTAAGAATATGGCAAAGGCAAACAGACACCATTTTGTTTGAGTAGGACGATGGTTTTGTATGCTTGCAGAAGAGTACAAAGCTATTTAGCATCACATCAAGATAGGTTAAATGTGCTTGCAGAAAAAAAAAGATTTTGATGCGTTTTGTAGGGTTTGACCTCCTTATTAGGCTTTTTTTCAAGTTTTACCCAAATAAGTGCCATTAGCTTGTGTAAGCTTTGAGGTAGGTCAAGAAAAACACCCAGCTCTTCATGGACTAAGGTAGATAAGTGCCACCAGTTTATGTGGGCTTTAAGTTAAGTAAACAGAGACGTCCAGTGCTTTGTGGACTAAGGTAAATAGGTGCCACCAGCTTTATAGGCTTAATGGCAAGGATGTGTCTTGCTCTTTGAGGATTAAGGTAGGTTACATGGTGCCACCAGTTTATGTGGGCTTTGAGGTAGGGAAGTGTCCTGTTCTTTAACGATTGAGGTAGGTAGGTGCCGTCAGCTTATGTAGGTTTTAAGGTAGGGAAGCATTCTGCTCTTTAAGAGCTAAAGTAGGTAGTTACCACCAGTTTATGTGTGCTTTATGGTAGCAAAGCGTCTTGCTCTTTGAGGACTAAGGTAGGTAGTTACCACCAACTTGTGTGGGCTTTGTTAAACATTTTGATTTTTGAGGATTGAGGCAGGTAGGTGCCACTAGCTTATGTGGGCTTTATGATAGGGAAGCATCTCGCTCTTTGAGGACTGAGGTAGGTAGCTGCCATCAGCCTATGTGGGCTTTGTTAACTATCTCGCTCTTTGAGGATTGAGGTAGGTAGGTGCCACCAACTCGTGTGGGCTTTGATAAGTGTCCTACTCTTTGAAGATTAAGGTAGATTGGTGCCACTAGCTCATGTGGGCTTTGATAAACATTATGTTCTTTGAGAACTGAGGTAGGTAAGTGCCACCATCTTGTGTGGGCTTGTAGGTAAGTCGAGAAGGGCATCTTGCTCTTTGAGGATTAGAAGGAAATGAGTTTAGATTCCTCTTTTGGGTGATTTTTGATAATGACGTAGGGCCAAAGATATTTACCTAAGGCCTTTCAAGGTTTTTTGTAATAAAAAATTATACTTTAGATTCCCTACAAATTTAAGCTCTGTACATGCAAACTAGTACCTGTAGGATCTTAAATGTTGCATAATGCATGAGGATGCAATGCCTATCTAAAGGATACAAGTGTAATGACTTTAAAAGCCTAATCTAGTGGTTGGTTTTGGCCATTTTCAACTTGGATAAGGTGACCTTTTGCCGAGGGTTTGTCAACCTTGCTATAGATTTCTAAAGGCTTTGAATGTTAAGGTTGTCCCTTCTTTCAAGGTACAAAAGGTCCATGATCACTTAGTAGGATGAGGTTTTGAGCACATTTTCAAGATCTAAGGTCCCAGGGCAAGACTGGTTATGGCCCCAAGTGTTCATTCTTAGCCTTTAGACATGAAACACAGCTTGTGCAAAGTTCTATCATTCCAAATAATGCTAGGAAGTCCTATTATCAGTTTTATTTATTTATCAAGCATTATCAATTAAATGACAAACATGATGCGACATGGAATGCAGGATTACAAAAAGATTTTATGAGAAATTAAGTAATTATATTTTCATTCAAAGAAAGTGTGAATAAGTTATGACAAACTTATGAGATTATGAACAATTTTGAAATACAAAAGAGAAAGCGAAGTATTCCTGGTCGATTGGTTTCTAATGCTAATGACATGAATTTTTCATTAAGTATTTTTGGAGTTTTTTTAAAGCAATTGATCCTTTTGGCATTGGTCGACTCATAAAAAGATTCCTTAGATTACCCCATGGTGGGATGAAGGCCTTAAAGCTAAGTAGTTTCCCTCTTTTAAGTGTAGATGTAAAAGAGGTTTAGTCAGTATAGAACAAATAGGATTGGTTATGACTTGGTGTCTTGATTAAAGTTATGGCTATAAGGTAAAAGGGCCTGGTTGCTTAAGTCCCTCTTTAGGTTTTCGACCTAAGTTGGTTTTCTTTTCTTTCTTCTTCTTTTGTTTGTTTTGTTATTGTTATTTTTTTTTGGAAAGTGGTAGGCAAAGTACTAATAAGATGCCCTTTTGGGTTTTCATGCTAAAGTTCTTTTAGGCATAGTATTTCTTAACAGAATTAGAATTTATAGGGTTGGGTAGGTCATTGCCATCCATCTCGATTAAGATTAAGGCTCCTTTAGAGAATATATGTTTCACCACATATGGCCCTTCCCAATTCAGGATCCATTTTTTGTGAACATCTTTATCGATTGGGAGAATTTGTTTGTGTACAAAGTCACCTTCTTAAAATTGGCAAGGATAGACTTTTTAGTTAGAGGCCTTCATCATCCACTTTTGATGTAACTACCTGTGACAAATGGCTTTAATTCTTTTCTCTTTAATGAGATTGAGTTGCTCTTATCAGCTCTTAAAGCATTTGATTTCCTTAGGTTAGGTTCCATCAAGACCCTAAGTGAAGGGATTTCAACCTCGATTGGCAAGACAGCCTCTACATCATAGACCAAAGAGAATAGGGTAGCACTCATGGAAGTTCGTACTACAACGCAATAGGCATGCAATGCAAAAGATAACTTTTCATGCCAATCTTTATATGTCTCAGCCATCTTTTAAAGTATCTTTTTGATATCCTTGTTGGCTACTTCAACTACCCCATTCATTTTTGGATGGTATAGGATGGAATTTTGATGCTTAATCTTGAACTGACAGCAAACTGCTTGCATCATTTTATTTTTTAGATTACATGCATTTTCCATGATGATCTGTTCGAGAAAACCATATCAACAAGTGATGTTCTGTTTTACAAATTTGCACATGTAGATATGGTGACATTAGCATAAAAAGCTGTTTCTACCCACTTGGTGAAATAATCAATTACGACCAAAATGAAACAAGGCCTATTACAAGCCTTAGGGGTAATTGGTCCGATCATGTCCATGCTCCATATAGAAAAAGGCCATGGAGCTGTCATAACATGTAAAGGTGTCGGTGGGATGTGGATTTTGTCAGCGTAGATTTGGCATTTATGACATTTTTTTGCATAGTTAATTCAATCCTTTTCGAGAGTCAACTAATAGTAGCCTGATCGCATAACTTATCTTGCCATTCAATGTCCATTAGCGTGTGTGCCACAAATCCTTTCATGAACTTCTTTAGGAATTCTTTTGGCTTTGAAGGCATTGACGTATCGGAGTAACACCTGATCCCAGCCTTTCTTATATAAAATCCAATCATTTAAAATGAAGTTTTCACCTAATTGTCAAATGATTCTTTGGTTAGTTTTGGTGGCATCTTTTAGGTATCATTGATCCTTGATGTACTGAAGGATGTCATGATACCATGGTAAACTATCGTTCTCTTCCTCAAGATTTTGACAATGAGTTAGGGTTGTATAGATGCTCATTTAAATATAAGCGACGTCTGATTCTCGATTGACTTTGAACATAGAAGCGGATAGGGCATCAGCAATTTAATTCTCTTCTTGAGGTAGATATTGAAAGTCGATATCATCAAACTCTTTTTTGACCTTTGATATTAGATCCTATAGTGGATTAGTTTAGCAGTGCATGTTTGCCATTCTTCTTTTAGTTGGTAAATGATGAGGGCTGAATCTCCAAACACTTGCAGTGTTCGAATGCCCCTTTCAATGGTTGCTTGGAGTCCTATATGTAGGCCTCATATTCAACTATGTTATTGGTGCAGTCAAAGTTCAATTTGGCTATGAAAGGGTAATGGTTTCCTTCAGGCGAGATGAGAATTACCCCAATTCCATGCCCCAATGTGTTTGAAGCTTTATCAAAGTACATTTTCCATGATGACTTACACTTGACAGTGTTCTCTACCTTAGTATGCACATCAAGTCTTCGTTAGAAAACTTGAAGTCCAAGGGGTAGTAGTTATATATGGCTTGACTTGACAAAAAGTCTGTTATTGCACTACCTTTGATGGCTTTCTGGTCCACATACGTGATATCGTACTCAAAAAGCATAGCTTGCCATCTGGCTAACCTCTTGGACAAGGCAGGAGCTTAACACTAATACTTGATGGGATCAAGCTTGGCAATTAGCCACATAACGTGGCACAGCGTGCATTGCCTTAACATCCAAGTTGTCCATGCTAAAGCACAACACAGCTTCCCTACAAATGAATAATTATTTTCATATTCTGTAAACTTCTTACTGAGGTATTAGATAGCCTATTTCTTCTTTCCTAATTCATCATATTGTCCTAATACACAGCCCATCGACTTGTCTAAAATTAATAAATACATGATTAATGGCCAGTCGAGTATTGGTGGCATAAGTACTAGAAAGTTCAAAAGGTAATGTTTGACCTTATCAAGAGCCCCTTGGCATCCTTGATTCCATTCTCCGAGATTTTATTTTTGAAGTAGCCAAAAGATAATATTGCATTTATTTGTCAACTGAGATATAAATCAGGTGATGTAGTTCAATCTTCCCAACAAACTTCTCACTTCCTTTTAAGTTCGAGGTGGTTCTAGATTTTAAATGGCTTTAACGTTATCATGATCAACCTTTATTCCTTTCTCCCTCATAATGAAACCTAATAAGTTTGCTGGATGTGTTATCGAATGTGCATTTAGTAAGATTTAGCATGAGCTGGTATTTGTGAAGCCTCTTAAAGAGTTTTGGCAAATTGGTCACACTTTCACTCTATTTTGGTGACTTAGTGAACATATCATCCACATAGACCTTGATTTCCTTGTGCATAAGATCATGGTACAATGTTACCATCTCCTTTTTGGTAAGTTGCTTTAGTGTTCTTGAGCCTAAAAAGCATCACTTTGTAGTAGAAAATGCGCTACATGGTTATAAACGTGGTATTTTCCATGTCTTCAGCTGCCATTTTGATTTGGTTATAGTCCAAAAACCTATCAATGAAGGAAAATAGAACGTTTTTCGCAGTGTTGTCTATTAGGGTATAAACGTGAGGTAAAGAAAAAATATCTTTTGGGCTAGCTCAATTTAGATCCTTATGATCTACACATATTCAAACTTTACCATCTTTTTTAGGAACTGAGACTATATTGAGTAACCATTTAGGATATTTGGCTACTTTAAGAAATCTTGTTTCAAAATTCTTTGATCTTTAGAAGCATTTCAAGTTTCATCCTTCTCAGCTTTTATTGTATGGGTTTACATTCAAGTTTAAGTGGAAGTTTATTGACCACAATGTTGGTATCTAATCCAAGATGTCTTGGTAGGACCAAGAGAGCACATTCTAATATTCTTGTAGGAGACTTATTAGTTCAGATCGAGTTAATGGTTTTATGGAAGTTTCAATTTTGACTTCTTTTTTATCTTCTTATGTTCCAAGGTTTATGGTTTCAATGGGTTCTTCATGAGGTAATATATGTTGTTCTTACTGTTTAACTAGTTTGAGTAGGTCTAGGGGTATAGGGTTCTCTTTAGGATCCTCTTCAGATTTGACCTTACCAGTACAAATTAGTAGCTCAAAATCAATTTTTGAAGTTTTAGTATGAACATTTATGTCACTTCATGGAGGTACCTAAAAATATGAAAAAGAACAACATAGGTGGAAAAATATGTAAAGAAAGGTCTAAGGTTGGCAAGAACTATGAAGCAAATTCAGAGAGCTTGAAATGTCAAAACTGTCAAGTTTTTGGGTTTCTTCAAGTTTTAGGCATTAACTATTTTAAAGCAATTGGATGCCTCAGAATTGATTCTAGAAGTGTTTATTAGAGTGTCAATAGGTTTATGGATGTCCAATAATAGGACCTTAATGGCTCACACCAAAATTCTCGAGGAAATAAAAATTAAATAAAAATTGATTTTAGTAGGTTGTACTTATTTCAATTTAGTCCATGTCTCTCATTTTGTAATTTATTTTAAATAGAGTCAGTGTCATAACTAATTTTGATTTGATACTTGATTTTTAAATAATTTTGGAGTCCTTGTGAAATTTCCATTTAAAAAATTTTTTTACTCCAAATCAAGCTATAAATTTGAGTTAGCCTTGAACTTACACTCGGTTGCTCTCATTGGTATCCAATACTAGTCTTGGGATACAAGTTTTCATTTTTCTCTTACATATATTTATTTTTCATTAATAAAATAAGGATTATGGTTGAATATTTGATGACGAAAATGTAATTTGGATACGTATGATTAATTGTTACTAAGTTTTGGGCATCATAAAAGGGATTGAGTCCTTACTTGTGGCGTAACCAACTCTCAAACCCAACTTTATAAATCTCTGGTATAATAGGTTGTAAAATCATTCTCTTAGATTTTTCTAACTCTTGAGTGAATGGTTTTAGTATGTGCTTGATCACTCATACCCTAAAAGGATCAATGGCCACTTCTTAACCCAGCCATCTTAATTTTTGGTACAAAAAGTTTAGACAAATGAGAACGATTTGTTCTAATGGCTAAGGCCCTATGATGATTAGAAACATTATGTACTCTAATACATTGAGATTCGTATCTCGATGTATTACGACAACTGCCTTATTACCTCTTTTTCTCATTCAACGATCCAGAATCTACAAAACCTATCATGCTATATAGTTCATACCTAATTAACCGTAGGTGGTTGCAACTATTTTGCTTTAGATACCACATGTTTCTTTAACTGAGAAACATGGAAAGTTGGATGGATCTGATAACCTTCTTGTAGCTGCAATGTATAAGCTACCTTCTCCACTTTCCTAATTATTTGATAAGGGCTAAAATATTTAGCAACAAGTTTCAAATAAGGCATGTCAACCATAACTGCTTGCCGATATGGTTAGAGTTTGACACACATCTAATCACCCTCACAAAATTCTTTTTTACTTAATTTCCTATCTACAATATTTTACATCCTGGACTACGCTCTCTTCAAATAAAACTTGAGCATACAAATGGTTGCCTTTCTTACTTACACACTATGACCAACTAATTCCACTACTAAATCACTTGCTAAGGAAGGTGGATGCATAGGTGTCGATTGCCCAAGACAATCTCATAGGGGATAAAGTTGGTTGTTGAATGATAGTCATGTTGTACCACCATTCAACTAGAGGTAATCACTTACTCTATCCCAAGTGCTATTCACTGGCCATGCATCCAAGATATGATGAATACACTTATTAAGTAACTTCATTTGCCTATAAGTCTGAGGATGATACATTTGTGGGTACATGTTTTAGGGCCAATCGGATTAGATGTGGCATATAATAGTTAATAATGCAAACCGATCACCTATGTTAGTGATTCAAGGTTTTCCTTTATGTTATTGGCATTATTGACAATATGTAAACACTAATTGGATGAAGCCCATGAAACATAGTAGCCTTGCAAAGTTAGTAATGAGTTACAATATTGAGATCCTCATGCATCAATGCTACGTTTTGAAAAATGTTTTTAGTTATGTATTGTCAAGATAAGGCATTGATAACGTATAAAGACTAGCATATGTTAAGCCTCCATGCATTTGATGCATGCAACTCTATGATCTCTTAAAAGTTGAAGTATAAAGATATTTAGAGATCGCATATGGATGTTTGTTTTATGAAAACAAGTTTACCAAACATGTCTTGTATGGGAATTCCATTTGGCATAAGTCATTCAAGCATATATGGAATTTCTCCTCATGCTTCAGTCATGTTTATTGGCCCTTAGACTTGTGATACCTCATATGAGATATGTCATACTTTGATTTGTTTGAAATAGGTGCCCAATGGAAGGATACTTAAGTTAAGGTATTTTGGGTATGACATGAATCATGAGATGGGTGAATGAGTGATCTAGAAAGGACTGTTAGCTATATTAGCTTTAAATTAATCTCAGTTTGATAAAACTAAAACTTAAGCTTAATTACTTGTGCTTAAATATTTTCAAGATAGTATTTTTTCATAAATTATTTTGCAAACACTTTGCAAAATAATTGAATGTGTTTTAATTCCTTCAAACAATCAAAAATATGTTCCTAATGCATACATTTAAAAAAAACATTTTTTAAATAAATGCCACATGTTTTAAAGTCATGAAAAAACCTTTAATGCTGATTTTCATATGAATGTATCTATACATTAGATGCATGCATCAGTTCCTGGCAATAGCTAGAGTTTAAACCCATGAATATATTGATACTTGGCATAATGTATCAATACATTAAGGATTTTATTGATACATCTTCAAAATTGTATCAGTACATAGCTTTTCCAACGATCATATTTTATATGGATATAGGCAATGTATTTGATACACGTTTAAATGTATTGATACATTTAAGCAAGAACAAATGGGAATCACTCAAATGAAGTTTTCAACAACTATATTCCTTCATCGAGCATTCCTAATGGCCATATTCATAACCAAGGCTATAAATAACCCTCTTCAACACCTCTAAAAAGAAGAGAAACCAATAGATTATTCTTAGACTCATATCTTTAATCTTTTTCATCCTTTTTACCAAGTAGTTCGTCTTTGCATAAGATTAATATTTCTAATCTTTATATTCTTTGTATATTTAGAATTTATCTTTTCTTGAGCTCAACATTGTAAACACCTAACCTTTAGAGGTTATATTTTGTTTACACTTAAATTCTTGTATAAAAAAAAGGGAGGTTCCTACTTAGCCATTGCAAAGTAGAGAAAGGTTCTATCTTAGCCATAAAAGATAGAGGGTGGAGGCTATTATCTTATCCTAAAATGATAAGCAGTGTAAAGTTTATACCTTATCCTTGAAAGGTAAACAATTCAAGTTAGTGAATTGAAGAAATCCAATGCAAGCGAGGCCAAGGTAAAAGACATAGCCAATTAAGGCCAAACCTTTATAAAAACTTGAATTTGTTATTATTTACTAATTTTTACTCCAAAGATCATTGTTTAAATTTCTCAATTTTATAAAAGTTTTAACTTGCAAAAAAATTTGAGAAGTCAATTCACCCATTTTGATTTCATTCACCATTAAAAGGTCTAACAATTATTATCAAAGCTTGTATCTCATTCTTATAGGCTTAACATCCTTGAGCAAAGATCTGTAAAAGACCAAGCAAATGGCTAGCGGGTATATTTTCGATATAAGCCAAGAGAGGCATTAAATCCTGAGACCTCCTCTTTTCAACGATGAAGATTATGTGTATTGGAAGAAAAAGATAAGGTTATTTGTCCAATCAAATGATTATCAAGTTTGGAAGATAATTGTTAAAGGCCCATTTATCCCAACAAAGATTATAGATCATTTTAAAGTTCCCAAAGAAGAATAGGAATTGGATGAGAAAGACACTAAGAGGCTCAACTCAATGTCAAGGCCATGCACACATTTTTTTATGCATTAGGCCCCAAAGAGTAGAATAAATTGTCATTATGTGATAATGCCAAGGAGATTTTGGATAAGTTGGCTGTCACACATGAAGGGACTAATAAAGTTAAGGAGTCCGAGATAAGCCTGGGAGGAAAGCATCAAGAAGATGTCTTATCAATTCATGGACATCATAAATGGCTTAAAGGGTCTTAGGAAGATGTATCCCAACAATGAGATGGTTAAAAAAATGTTAAATAAACTACTTAGGCCATGGGAAGATAAAGTGACTGCAATTGAAAACTCAAAGGACCTTAACCTCTTTGCCCTAGACAAGTACATCAAATCACTCCTCATATATGAAATGAAAATAAATCATGGAAAAAAGCAACCAAAAAAAGTTGAAGTTGCATTAGAGGCTTCCATGGTTAAGGAAAAAGAGGATAATGATAAGGATGGTGAAGATGTTAGGATCATTATCTTTGCAAAGGAATTCATGAAAATGAATAAGGAAATTCATCTCAAACAAAAAACATCAATAAGGTAGTTTTTACAATTACAATGAATTGGGCAATGTCAAATCCGATTGTCTATTGTTAAAACAAAAAGAAAAAACATGTATAGCATCTTTAAGTGATAGCGACTCTTTCGATGATGATGACTCTAAGAAAGACCAAATTAGCAACCTTTGCTTCATATTTCATGATGAGCCCAAGGTAACCTTAAACCCTTGTGATTCAAATTTTAATACATTTGATGAATTGCAAGATGCTTTTGATGAACTTGCAATTGAGGAAATGAACACAAAATATAGAAAAATGATTTTAAAATTGAAAAACAAAAATAATGTATTATTGAAATAAAAAATTAAGTCTGAAAATGAAAATAAGGATTTAAAAAATGATTTTGATAAGTCCAATCTATGAAAAAGTCATCTTTGATTTGAAAAAAAAAAATCAAAGCTTGGAACAAAGAAAAAGAATCATTTTGGATAAATCTTTTCAAATGAATATGATCAAGTGCATACGTAGTTTGAATGAAAATCTCTTATTTCAAACCTTTTAATTGCATATTGCCTTACTTACTTAATCAAATATGTTAATTCAGTCAAACTTGATTTTAAAAGTTATTTTTTCATCATTATAAGTGTTTTTAAATGTCTAAAATCAAATATTTGCATTAGAATATGAAATCATTGGTTTTGAAATGCCAAACTGCTAATTTTGCTAAGTATTTTTTGAAAAACTTAAGGCATATATTGATACTTAAAGCCTTGTGTCCATACAAACAACAAAAACTAGAAAAACCAGATTATATCGATACAATGAACTCTACATCGATACAAAAGCCTGCTATATCGATACAAGTAATGAATTTTGGCCAATTTCGTGCTATTTTGGTTCTTAAATGCAAAATTGGTCTCTTTAATTGGGTTTCACTTAAATTCTTTATTTGATGATTCCTAGGCCTTAAAGAACATCATTCCATAGCTCATTACATGCTTAACATCATATTAGCTTAATTGATGAGTGTTTCAAATGCATGGATTGTGTAATTAATCACCCATATTGCTTCATGATGCTTAACAATACAAGATTTTTTATGCATCATTATTTTTGTGCCTTTAATGAAAATATTTTCTTGGATTATGACAATTGGTACCAGATATGCTTAATATTTTTCATTTATTAACATCTGATATCACTCATGTCAAAATATTGTTAAGCTCGTTGAACATCTTTTACATCTAACAAACCATTAACTAATTGGATTTTTTTAATAGTAAATTTCTTGGTTCCTCTAATGCTCATCTTTTGCCAAGATTTTTGTTAGTTTTTGCAAAGTTCATGGGAGATAAAGCTATTCTTGAAAGATAAACACTTGCATAACAAAAAAAAGCAAACAACACATGCAACCGCTTCAAATTTAGCCAAAACCATCAAAAAAATGCTCAAACACTAGGAACTATGATCCCCAAAGTCATAGTGAGTGTAACATCAAAGCTTGGTAAGGTTGAGGTAATCACTAGACTAATGCTCTTAAATACTTATCTTTTAACATTAAGTTTAGTGATGTGCATGAGTCAATTATATACAATTGGTATTCTTGTATGTAATGTACGCTTAAAATGTTTGCTTTGAATGAATCATTGAACATATCTGAGTACTTATTTCTCAGCTTTAAGCATGTTTATTGATTGAATGATTGCTCAAGTGGTTTTGTTGACATATCATGAATAAGCAAATGATTTTCTAAACTATGGAAATTTGCTATGTTTTTTACTTGAAAAATTTTTAACTTTCTATATGGTTACTTGAATAAGTATGAGTAATATACATTTATACTAAAAAATTCAAAATTGGTATCTATTATGCATCTAGACAACAATTGAATTAATAATTCTTAAAATCCTTCAATAATTAGTATGTTCTATTACTCATAATCTCAAATTGCTTAAATGTCTACAAAACACATAAAAATTGCATGAACTATACATTAGGGCTTAAATGCACATGTTTTCCTAATAATTTGTATATCTGCTCTCAAATGATTCATAATTAGTATACCTCTTAGAAATCTTGTTGAAATTAGTCCCTTAGCTTTGAATTAATTTATGTTTACCTTTTTGATATTCTAAAAAGGGAAAAAAAATTTAGAAGTTAATTTGCTTGGTAGTACTTCATTTTTATATATATATATATGCTAGCAAATTCGAAGATTTCACATATTGTTACATTATTTATATTACTGAAATGTTTAATATCTTGTGTTGGTACTCCTATAGCCAAATATGACCAAAAATGTCA
>JAQSVH010162472.1:7911-25090 GCA_029448705.1 Adansonia digitata | reverse complement strand
TATGTAAGACATTAAGAGTAAGCTATGACAGTTCATTTTTTTTCTGTTTCAAACAATAACTTCATTTGTGGTTCCAACTTTACAGGCATGGAGATTGTGGATGGAAAAGAGGCCGTTAGAACGAATTGACAATGCATTGGGCGACTTGTACAATGTAGCTGAAGTGTTAAGAAGCATAAATGCCGCTCTCGTATGCGTGCAACAATGCCCTGAAGGCAGACCAAACATGTCATTAGTGCTGCTCATGTTGCGTGGTGAGAGTATATTGCCTCAACCAAAGCAGCCTGGATTTTTCATTGAAAGGAATCTGCCTCTGGCTGACTCTATATCAGTGAAAAGCAAATCAAACTCAATATATGGATATACCATTACATGGTTAGAGCCACGCTAGAAGCTTCTCACATACCATAATACTCTAAGAGGATTGATTTCGGTGGGTTAAGCTTATCCTATGTTTTTATGGATCCATCAGTTTTAAGTTTACAATCCTATGATCATGAAAATGCATGGAGATTGTTGACTGAGTTGGCTGCCTATGTTGCCAAGTTCATGTGCCTGAAGATCACAGCTCTTTCTTCTTCTTTTTTTTTTGTAAGATGTGATTGTAATGCTGAAATGTTAGTACTCGAGATGATAAGAGGGAAGAAGAACCTGGGATTCTTCCACCCAGAACACAGCCATAATCTTGTCAGTCATGTAAGCAGGAAGAACAGAATGTTATTTACTATGTTGACTGTTAATTGATAAATTTTTCACATGTTGGTTCAAATGTTTTCTGGCATGGAAACCGTGGATGTAAGAGAGGCCATCCCAGTTAATGGACAGTAACTTGTTTGATTGTTTTATTGTGTCTGAAGTTCCAAGATGCATTCATGTTGGTCTTTTACATGTTGAAAACTGACTCTATAGGCCAAACATGTCACCTGTAGTTCTAACGTTAGGTAGTGAGAATCCATTTCCTCAACTAAAACAGCCTTTTTTTTTTTATTTCCTTCACTGAAAGAATCTGCCTGAAATGGAGTCAACATCATCAAGCCATCATGAATCAGCTTCAGCAAATGAAGTTACCAATTCGATCAGCCCCTGGCCAAAAGAAACGAAGTTTTAGATGGTTTTCATGGATAAGAAAGACATGAATAATTATTTACCCTGTCTTGTTAAGAGCTACACTGATTTCTGTATTACTTACCCCGTAAGCAGGCAGGCCTGTATGCATATATATCTAGACTTACCCCGTGATAGGTTTAAGATATGCAATTTTCTTGGTAACAGTGAGCTACGAGGTTTGTGTACGATATCTTACCATCACCAAGCCCAAGTTAGAGATCCACAGTTTCCTTTTAGGAGTGTTTTTCGAAGGAATTACCGGGGCTGACTCCAGTCCATTATGGCAATCTCCATCTTTTCAATTCCTACAAGGAGCTACTTCAATGACTATGTATAAACTTGGATAAACATGTTGTTATGGGAACTTTAATATATAGATTTGGGATTAAATTATACCTTATAATAAACAGTTATCACTTAGACTTTTGTAAGAACCCAAAAGTGTAAAAATAAATAAAAGGAAAAATTAGGTGAAAAAACAGTAGAAAAGGATAATGAAGGTTGTTTGCCTTCGGCTGAGTCCACGTCAAATAAGTATGAATCTTCTGTCATCAAATGAATTCACCACCTAATCATATGACAAAATAGTAAGAAGGCCCACAGGAATGTGAGTAAAATGTGAAAAACATTGAAATACTTCATAATCTCATAACAGTTAATATGTCAGAACTTTTTGTTAATGCTCTAGAGTTGGCTTTTTTCTTTATTACAAAGCAAAGGTTTTTCTTTTTTCCGCCACATTTCATGTTATAAGATGTAACATCTCAGTCTCCACGTCAAAAACTCTAAAAATTTAAAAATTTATGAGATAAAATCGTAAAATTTTTAAATTAAAATAAATAATATTTTATAAATACGTAAAAAGATCTACATAAATAAATTAAATTATTTACCAATGAATAAAGTTTGCAATTTCTAATGGTGCTTGTTGGTTCCCAACAAGTGTCAGCAGTATAATCCTGAAAAGTCATGAAGATCTTTTTTTTTTAAAAAAAAAATTTTCCATGGTCAAGAATGGTTGCTGCTTGTAATAGTCACAAATAGTTTCTTCATCAGTGACCATTTTATAGAAAATTTGAAACTAACTTCTTTTATTTGACTACTTGCTGAGTTATTTTTCAATTTTGGCAGTTAAGTTAAGATTGAGACTTGCTAATCAAATGCCTGACATTTTGGTAACTTGGTTTGACATTGAATTCATTCTGATTGCATGTCATAAAATAACAAAATAAAGCTACCTCCTTCCACAAGCTGATCTACAATTTGCATTTCTGCAGTTTTGTAATCATGAAATCAACATTATTGAACACTTGCATTTAAATAATTTTGAGAAAGATATTTTATAATTTGTAATCAGGCCAATAATTAACAGAATCAAAAGTTTCACTCATTTAAGCCATCTAGCTGCCATAAAAAGATGGAAAATCAAAGATCTCGTCTACATCCACTTAAATGATGCAAAGAATTGGTAAATATTGTTAACTGGCCTAATATACACGGGAATATTGAAAAGTCATGATTTCCTTTTCCGTTTCCTTTTTGAATGTCCAAAGAAGGCAAGAAACAGTGAGGATTGATAAGGCTAAAAGCATTTTAAAACCTTGTGGTGCATGTATGCCATAGACCATGAGTTCTAGCCAGTAAGCTACACTGCCTGTAGCATTTTTTTAAATCAATGTTTTCGATAAGCTGTCAGTGATCAAATCGAAGGCTTAAGGTGTTTCATTTGGTTGGCTCTACTATTATTGTCATTGAGTTTGATAACAAATGCAACGCTAGAAACCAAGAAACCGAAAGGAAGGCTTAAAACTGAAGCTTTTCCGATGCTTTTTTCTTTTCTTTGTTGCAACCGCCTTTACCCTAGACAGTATTTCTCCAGGACAATCTATAAAAGATGGTGAAACTCTTGTCTCAGCTGATGGCAACTTTGAATAGGGATTTTTCAGTCCAGAAAGATCGAAAAGCCGATATTTAGGAGTATGGTACAACAAAGTATCTATTAAGACTGTTCTATGGTTTGCCAACAGAGAAGCTCCTATTTTTGATCCCTTAGGAGTTCTAAGTTTCAGTGAGCAAGGAATTCTTGCTCTTCAGAACAGCACGGAAAGTATTGTTTGGTCTTCCAATATGTTGAGAACAGTACATAACCCAGTTGCTTAGCTATTGGAGTGAGGAAATTTTGTCGTGAAAGACGGAAATGAGAGTAACCTGGAGAACTTTCTATGGCAAAGTTTTGACTACCTTGTGATAATTTTTTGCCAGGAATGAAGCTTGGAAAAAATTTCGTCACTCGTTTTGGCTTTGAGAGGTATATATCATCCTGGAAAAGCATTGATGATCCAACAGAGGGCGAGTATTCGTTAAGGATAGATCCCCGTGGACTTCAACAAATAGTAGTCAAGAAGGGATCAGAAACATTGTTTAGCTCAGCGACATGGAATGGTCATTATTTCTTTGGCCGCAAGCCTAATCTTAAACCAAGTTCTTTGTATGCATATGAGTTAGTCTTGAATAAGAATGAAGCATGCTGCAAATATGAGGTCCAAAACAGTTCAGTTGTATCAAGGTATGCAATGAATCCATCGGGTCTGATGCGGTGTTTTGTATGGAACGGAAGAAAAGATGACTGGCAGGTTTTCTTTACACATCAGTCAGATCCGTGCGCAATTTATGCTTTATGTGGAGCATATGTTACCTTCAGCACCAACGGGTCTCCTCCATGTGCATGCCTCGAAGGATTTGTGCCCAAATCCGCAGCATTTGGTGATTCAGATACAGGAGATTGGTCTGACGGGTGTCTTAGAAGGACACCGCTGATTTGTGATGGTGGAGACGGCTTTTTGAAGAACAGTCTGTTGAAATTTCCGGATACTTCAAATGCTTGGCCTAACAACACCATGAGTCTTGAGGAATGTCGGGAATTGTGGTATAGAAACTGCTCTTGCGCAGCATATGCAAATTTAAATCCCGCAGAAGGAACTGGCTGCTTGCTATGGTTTGCCGCACTGACCTACGTGACAGAATCCAATATTGATGGTCTAGACTTCTATATTCGGCTTGCTACTTCCGAGCTAGGTAGCTATTCTTCATAATTCCTTTCTGCATCATATTTCTTAATTAGTGAAGTTTGGATATGTTCAGTTGCAGTAAAAATAAAATGACTTCGTTGACAAATGGTCAAAATCTTATTTCATGAATCTTCTTCCAAAATTGCATATCACATTCAACAAAGGACGCAGTTGAAACAAAAGCAGAAATTACAAGTAATATCCATTTCCATCATAGTAGCTGCAGGCATTATGATACTGGGAGTTGCATTGTATATACGAAGGAAAAAGAAGCTTGTGGAGGAAGGTAAACAATCTTAATTCAGTAACTACTTAGCTGTAAGAAAAAAAACCATAATAAAAAGCTTTACGACAAGGCATTTATTTATTTATTCTGGAATGAACAGACAGGGAGAAGGAATAGATGTAGTTGCCTATATTTGGTTTTTCAGTAATAGCTAATGTAACGAATAACTTCTCAAGCAACAAGAAGCTGGGAGAAGGTGGCTTCGGCCACGTGTTCTGGGTAAAAATCGTGTACTATCTCTGTCAGTTATCTTCCACTGAGTGTGCCTTAACATTTTGTACATTATGAATTGAAATGACATGTGAATAGAAGGCCAGGAAATAGCAGTAAAGCAACTTTTAAGAAGTTACGAACAAGGCCTTGAACAGTTCAAAAATGAAGTTAGAGTGATTGCCAAACTTCAACACCGCAATCTAGTAAAGGTCCTTGGTTGTTGCTTAAGGGAGATGAAAGGATGCTAATATATCAGTACATGCCCAACAAAAGTTTAGACTACTTTATTTTTGGTTAGAACTCTCTAATCTCAGTACACTTATACTCTCTCTCTCCCCTTTCGCAACAGTAATCCCGACGTCTTTCTTTCTATACTTTTTACTTTGAGAATTGAAATGGAAAAGATTGACGATTTTAAAGTTAATTGTAGATGAAACTAGAAGCAAATTACTGGACTGGAATAGGTGCATGCACATTGTCGTTGGAGTTGCAAGAGGGCTTCTTTACCTTCATCATGACTCTAGACTAAGGATAATTCACAGAGATCTCAAAGCCAGCAATATTTTGCTAGATAATAGTATGAATCCAAAGATTTCGGACTTTGGCCTGGCTAGGATGTTTGGTGGAGATCAGACTGAGGACAAGGCAAGAAGAGTAGTTGGTACATAGTATGTATAATAGTAGTAATACTAAACTTTATCAGTAATTTTCTTCATGTTGCTTTTAAGGTTTCTTGGTTTAATGTTCCTTTTTGTTAATATTTGCAGTGGATATATGTCCCCAGAGTATGGCTTTCATGGGCGGTTTTCAGAAATCTGATGTCTTCAGTTTCGGAGTTTTGATCCTGGAGATAATAACAGGGAAGAAACGCTGAGGCTACTCAGAACATGACCACAATCTTCTTGTAGGTGTAAGCCTAATTTGTCACCAACTGAACCGCTATTTTCAAGCAAATAAATTATTTGAACTTACCAATTTTCAGGTATGGAGACTGTGGAGGGAAGGGAGGCCTGTAGAACTAATCCATGGCACATTAGGCGAATCTTAAAGTATGGCTGAAGTTTTAAATCACATTCATGTAGCTCTTTTATGTGTGCAAGAGCATCCGCAAGAAAGATCAAGTATGTCATCTGTGCTAGTTATGATGAGTGGTGACATTAGATTGCCTCAGCCAAATAGCCAGGCTATTTCGTTGAAATAAATCTGTCTTCAATTGAGTCCACATCAAGCAGGAGTTAAATCTTTTTTTATCAAATCGATCCACATTGTTAGAGCCACGTTAGAAGTTAAACAATATGCCATAGAAAAGAAACTGTAACAGGATCACGTGAATTTAAGTAAAAACGTTGACATTTGTCACGATTAATGGAAATTATTTTTTTTCTTTTTGGTTTCACTTTATCGGTAAAGTTCGACTGCGAACCCATGTTTTTTCTTTCAAATTCTAGAGTGGTGATCGACCATGTCATAAACTCAATTTATGCAGTTGTATACTAATATAGTAATATAAGTAAGTTGCAATAAGTAAATTATCCTTCTCCTGCGATGACCCTCCCCCTGCCCGGGACCCAATCTCAACTGTGGTGAACGTGCCCACTCCTTTGGGAGCACTTGGTTTGGGTTTGTTGACAAAATTTTGAGGGCTGTCTCTCCTGTGAGTCCAAAGAAGATAATATCGATATTGTGATGAGACCAAGTGCTCCCGAAAGAGTAGGCAAGGTCACCTTCGGTTGAGATTGGGTCCCGGGGCAGGTAACCTTATCTCCTGAATAAACTATAAAAAAAGCATCCGAATGTTGCCACAGAATTGGAACTTCATCATGCCTACGATCAAAGCTCCAATGAATGTTTTATTTATGTCGACATTTTCATGAGCATTGAGCAGTGATCTGCTTATGGGAATGCATAAAAAATTTGAACCTGGGCTCAACCCAAATATTTTTCAATCCACCTCTTTAGGATATGAATTCTTGCAAGGCTGAGCTCAATCCAAGCACTGGCAAGTTCCAATGATTTTTCTAAAGGTGCTTGCCGCTGCCCAACAACCCATTTGTGCATATACGAGTGCCAAGCCTGTAGTCATGAAAGTCCATGGAGACTGACTTTTTTTTTTTTGTTTGAATATGTGCTAAAGCTTTTCACCTTTCATTCTGGTTCCATTCAAATTAAACAAATAAAAGAAAGATCTAACGATCCTGCCCAGGACCCCATCTCAACCGGAGGTGACCCTGCCCGTGGCAAAAGGTCTCCTTTAAAGTGGAGATCCTGGGTTGAAGCTAGGGAGGTACATGCAATGTGGTGACAAAACTTTGAAGGTTATGAACTCAAAGAGGACAATACCAATATTTATGACATGGCACCAAGCACTCCAAAACAGTAGACAAGGTCACCCCGTTTGAGATTGGATCCCAGGCAGGATCCTCCCCAGTTGAGATTTCATCCTAGAGCAGTATTGTCACAAAAGAAGGCTAAAAAAACCACCTACCTACATTTTCCTTGACAAAAGTATAAAAATTATGATAAAATTATCATAAACTGTCAAAAGGGCCCATGCAAAGACTTTTTTGTAGGCCGAACGCCGATCAAAGACTTTACATTCATAAAACTCCTCCCTCTATCTTGGGGCATTGCTTGAAGTAAAATGACTTTGGTTCAAGGCTATACGGTTGCGTCATATCCTCGTCTGTGGCCGTGACAGATTTTTTTTTCTTTCTTTGAAACCTTAATTGATTCATTACGTTGTATCAAACAAATTTCTGTTACCCTCTGGCAGACACATGCCCTAGAAACCAGAACTATGTGGAGAATCTGAAGAAAGTTAGAAACAATCAAGGTCTTCATTTGTAATTTTCTATTCCATTATTTTTTTGTCGGCCGGCGGGGGGGGGGGGAGGGGGGTTACTGTTTATGGAAATTTGACAAGTTGATTCCAATTTTATTTTTGCACCCAGAAAACTTAACTTTCCTGTCTCTAATGCTGTGGATGTTGGCATGCAGCCCTATCCAATCTCCCATTGGATCAAGGTCTGCCATTTGTTGGATAATCTCAACCTTGACCTGGAAAAGATCTTCGGCTTGAATACGAGCCAGTTGTATGACCTCGGCAAAGGGAGAAGAGTTGTTCGCCAAAAGGCAACGTTGGATGGATAGAACGCAATCCCCCCTATAGTTTCATCTTCTTGATAAGGATATAGGGGACTACTGGGGTGTCCGATTAGATGGACCAGCTTCCTCCCCCGGGGAGGCGACTGGATTAGCAGGGGGTGCAGGCCTTAACGCTGGAAGGCAATAAAAATTCAAGCATGGCTACCGGACAGTCAGCAAGTTAAAAGTTATGGTCAAAGCAGCAACTTTTTCGATGTTATTTCTGTTTTCACATTTCTTTCTCAAACTTCTGTTTATGGTCCATATAAATAGACTTTAGATTTTCAGTTGAGTAACGCAATTAACCTCGTTATTGACAATTCAATTACTCTCATGCATTACAGGAAAACATAGAAAGCATGACTTGATTGGCCTTCGTTTGTTGAAAAATGAAAAACATGGAAAAGGACAAGTCAAAAACTAGGGATAGTTCTACTTTTCTAACACCTCCTTGCATCAGCTATATTAGTGTCTTTGAATTGAACTGATTATTAGGAAATAAATGGAAGGCTTCTTAACGGAGTTTGTTCTTTGTTTGCTTCTCTTCTTTACAACAGGAACTTTGGCTCTAAACAATATGACTCCAGGGCAACCCATAAAAGATGGTGAAACTCTTGTCTCAGCTAGTGGAAGCTTTGAACTGGGATTTTTCAGTCCGGGGAGTTCTAAGGGGCGGTATCTAGGAATTTGGTACAAGAAAATATCAGCAGGGACTGTTGTATGGGTAGCCAACAGGGAAGCTTCCATTTCTGATGTCTCGGGAGTTCTAAGTATCAATGACAAAGGAATTCTTGCGATTATGAACAGCACCCAAAGCATTGTTTGGTCATCCAATACATCAAGAAATGCAGAAGATCCGGTTGCAGAACTCCTGGAATCTGGAAATTTTGTCGTGAAGGACAGAAATGGTAGTGATCCGGAAAAATTTCTTTGGCAGAGTTTTGATTATCCTTGTGATACCTTTCTACCTGGGATGAAGATTGGAAGAAACTTTGTCACTGGTTTTGACAGGCACATATCATCCTGGAAAAGCACAGATAATCCTGCTCCAGGCCTATATTCTATGAGGATCGATCCTCGGGGGTTTCCACAGTTTGTCCTTAAGAAAGGACCTGAAATATTGTTAAGAGTAGGATCGTGGAATGGTGTTTATTTTTCAGTAAGACCATATCTTGAAGCTAATCCAGTATATTCATATGAGTTTGTCTTGAATAAGAATGAGGTCTATTACAAATATGAGACTCGAAACAGGTCGATCTTTTCAAGATATTTATTGAATCCATCCGGTCTAATACAACGCTCCATATGGAATGAGAAAAAAAATGACTGGGAGATTTTCTCTACAGCCCAAACAGATCAGTGTTCGATCTATGCCTTTTGTGGATCATATGCTACTTGCAACACCAATAAGTCTCCTCCATGTACATGCTTGGAAGGGTTCGTGCGCAGATCAGCATCTCCCAAAGATTTGAATTCTGTAGATTGGTCTGATGGATGTACTCGAAGGACACCATTGGTGTGTGGTGGTGGAGATAGCTTTGTCAAGAAAGCTGGAGTAAAAATACCAGACACTTCGAAATCTTGGGCAAACATTAGCATTAACCTCAAGGACTGTGAGAAATTGTGTTTGAAGAATTGCTCTTGCACCGCGTATGCGAATTTAGACATCAGAGAGGGAGGTCGTGGCTGCTTGCTGTGGTTCGGAGATCTAATTGACATCTCAGACTTCAGTGAGGGTGGACAAGACCTTTACATCAGGCTGGCCACTTCGGATCTAAGTAATTTTCCTTCTTTGTTTAGCATTTAGACTGATTAATGAAATTTGAAATATGCTGCAGCTGCTGATGCATGAAATTTAGTAGATGTGTTCAAACGTGAAACCTTTTTTTTTTTAACTGATTATTTGTCAAATCTTTCAGATCACAGTACAAGCAAAGGAAAGCTAAAAGAAAAGCAAAAGGCAGGAATCATATCCATCTCTGTCATAATTGCCAGTGGAACAATGATACTGGCATTTTTGTCGTATGTTCGGAAGAAAAAGCTTAGAAAAACAGGTACACAAATTCCGTTACCAACTAAAAGCATTATCCTATAACAAAATATATCTGTTAACAATTTGATGTTTTCTTGGACATGAAAAATAAGCAAATTTGACTGTGAAACTTGAATTGGATGCCAGACTATATTAGCCATTTGGTTTATATTTGAAAATTGTCAGTTTTATAATCAGTTGTCAATCCACGTTATACTAGGTGAACATGACAAGGAAGATTTAGAGTTGCCTGTATTGGATTTTGCAACCATAGCTACGGCAACAAATAACTTCTCAAACGACAACAAGCTGGGGCAAGGCGGATTCGGTCCTGTTTACAAGGTAGATAAGCTGTATTCTGCTAATTATCTTTCATTTACTATTTAACCAGTTTGAACATTATAAATTTTAGGGTACATTGATTGAGGGGCAAGAAATAGCAGTAAAGAGACTTTCAAAGAATTCGGGACAAGGACTGGAAGAGTTCAAAAATGAAGTAACATTGATTGCTAAACTTCAGCACCGCAATCTTGTAAAGCTCATTGGTTGTTGCATCAGGAGAGATGAAAGGATGTTAATCTATGAATACATGCCTAACAAAAGTTTGGACTACTTCATTTTCGGTTCGAGCCTACCAACTGATAACTTCATATTCGGTTCAAACCTATTTTTTTTATCTGAGTATTTATGGTATAGCCCAGAGCTAATATTGTTGGTTGCAGATCAAACAAGAAGCAAATTACTGAACTGGCATAGGCGCGTGCATATTGTTGATGGAGTTACTAGAGGGCTTCTTTATCTTCACCATGACTCAAGATTGAGGATTATCCACAGAGATCTCAAAGCAAGCAACATTTTACTCGATAATAGCATGAACCCAAAGATTTCAGATTTTGGCTTGGCTAGGAAGTTTGGAGTAGATCAGACTCAGGCCAATACTAAAAGAGTGGTTGGAACATAGTACGTATATTAGCAGTTGTCTGGTACATTAGTCCATGTTGCTTTTAAAGTTTCAATCTAACATCTTTTTTTCCTACAGCGGTTATATGTCACCTGAGTATGCCTTGGATGGGCTTTTCTCAATGAAATCTGATGTCTTTAGCTTTGGAGTTTTGGTTCTGGAGATATTAGCAGGAAAGAGAAACCGTGGATTTTCCCACCCGGAACATGACCATAATCTTCTTGGACATGTAAGTCATTAAGACTAAGCTATAGCAGTTTTCTGTTTTTTCCTGTTTCAAACAATAATATCATTTCTGGTTCCAACTTTCCAGGCATGGAGACTTTGGATAGAAAGGAAGCCATTAGAACTAATTGACAACGCATTAGGTGAATCTTACAATGTAGCTGAAGTATTAAGATGCATCAATGTAGCTCTCTTATGCGTGCAACAATGCCCTGAAGACAGACCAAACATGTCATTAGTGCTGCTCATGTTGCATGGTGAGAGTATATTGCCTGAGCCAAAGCAGCCTGGATTTTTCATTGAAAGGAATCTGCCTTTGGCTGACTCTATATCGGTCAAAAGCGAATCAAACTCGACCTATAGATCTACCATTACATTGTTAAAGCCACGCTAGAGGCTTCTTACATACCATAAAGCTCTAAGAGGATTGATTTCGGGGGGTTAAGTTTAACATTTTGGGGGGTTAAGCTTATCCTATGTCTTTATGTATCCATATCAGTTCCAAGTTGACTGAGTTGGCCGCCAATGTTGTCAAGTTCATGTGCCTAAAGATCATAGCTCATTTTTTGTTCTTTTTGTAAGGTGTGATTGTAATGCTGAAATGTGAGCATTAGTTGAAGTCAATTTTTCAAAGTTTTTAAATAATCAAAATCTTGTGTAAACTTAAATGAGATCAAAGTGTGGTTTAGTAGCTGCAAATTTGGTATATTTTGACTTATATAAGTTGCTTTTGCAGCAGCTCAATTGTCTTTCAAAAAAAAAACACATTAAAGATATGAGTTTAAGTCTATATATCACTAATTAATCTCACAGATTTCTAATATGGAATTTGAAGTATTACAATGACAAACTGCCAAAGGGCCCATCAAAGACTAAGAGGATATTCCAATTTTGTGTTCATTAATGTAAGTGTAATACCAGTCAAAAAGAAAATGTTTATAGAAGGCTAATTGAAAATTTTCTAATAATTATAATATAAGGACTGATTAAGTAGAAAGCTCAATCGTTTTTTCTTCTCAGAGGAAGCAAAAAGGGGCTGAAAGATCAAAGTAAAGTTCAGAAATCAAAGTTACAACAAGGTTAGTCTCCTAAAGGTGGTAAGTGAAAACCCTCTATTAATTTATAGGAAATGAACCGTTAATTATTGAAATTTTGAGTTTGTAAATCAGGGGAGAAAGCCTGGAGATTTTGTAATGTCTTGTGGGTTCTTTATAGTTGCCGATTCTTGAGCATTTAATCTGGGTTTTATTCAATTGATTGATTTTTTTAGCTTGAACAAATAGCTTGTGGATTGTTAGAATGCAAGAGATTGAATTTGATGAGGAACAACCTAAAAAATTCCAAAAAAAAAAAATATTCATGATTCATCGAGAATCGTTTTGGATAATGCTATCGGGCTTTATTTTTGGCCTCTAAGTGAGATTTTAGAGGACTTTTGGGATGATGTAAAGGCTGTTAAAGGATGAACTGAAATTTGTGGGGATTAGAAGAGGGAAATCAGTTTTTGTAGGAATAAGTTTCTGTTCATTAAGTTTTACCATATAAATCGTGTATGATTGGAAAGCTGGTCGATTCTAATTCCCTATGAGATGAGCGAAAATGAATTCTGAGTTTTCTGTGAAAGGATTGACTTGAATAATATTCTTGAATGACTTATATGATCTGTATGAACAATGCTTGATTCTGAAGGGTGTGAGATTATACTTACTAAGATGTAGTTTGCTCACTCCCTTTTTACTTTCTATCTACAGATGATTGTGATAAAGCTGCTCTAGAATTAAGACAAACTTGGAGGCCAAATTTGAAGATTTCTTTTGGTATTGAAATATTTTTGAGCTATTGAGATCCTACAATATGTATGGTACTTGAATATTGTTGAATTTGGATGGATTAGATTTGGATATAGATTTTATGCAAGATCATTTGCTGTGAGATTGTATTCAAAATACTTTTACATGAAATATTAGACCGAAAGGCTTCATATTATCTTGGAGCATTGCTTGAGGGAAAAATGGCTTCGCTTCAAGGCTATACGACCGTGTTATGTCCTGGTCTCGGTGTGTGACAGTTTGCTTAGAAAATCTATGGAAGGCTCCAAATGGAGATTGCCTTTTGCTTGTTTATGTTCTTCTCTATTAGAGGAACCTCCACACAAGACATTATTATCCCAGCTAAGTCCATAAAAGATGGTGAAACACTTATATCTGCTGGTGGAAGCTTTGAACTGGGATTTTTAGTCCTGGAAGTTCAAAGAACAGATATTTAGGAATATGGTACAAGAAAGTATCTTCTGGTACTGTTCTTTGGGTTGCCGACGGAGAAACTCCTGTCTCTGATATATCAGGAGTTCTAAGTATCACCAGTCAAGGAATTCTTACTCTTTGCAATAGCAACAATAGTCTAGTTTGGTCTTCAAATACATCGAAATCTGCACAGAGTCCCGTCGCACAGCTCCTAGAGTCTGGAAATTTTGTAGTCAAAGAAATGAATGATAACAACTTGGAGAACACTCTGTGGGAAAGTTTCGATTATCCTTGTGATAACCTTTTACCAGGAATGAAGATTGGGAGGAACTTTATCACCGGTTTTGAGAGGTATATATCATCATGGAAAAGCACAGAAGATCCTTCTCCAGGTTAATATTCTTTAGGGATTGATCCTCATGGATAGCCAAATTAGTTCCTAACAAAGGATCGGAAATAGCATTTAGAGCAGGATCATGGAATGGTGTTATACTTTTCAGTGAAGCCTGGTCTTGAACAAAATCCAGTATATTCATATGAATTTGTCTTGAATAAAAATGAGGTCTATTGCAGATATGAGCACCGGAACAGTTCATTTGTTTCAATGATAGCACTGAATTCACTAGGTGTTATACAGCATTTCATATGGAATGACAGAAAAAACGATTGGGAGATTTTCTCGACAGCTATGGCAGATCAATGTGCAATCTATGTCTTTTGTGGAGCATATGCTACCTGCACAGCCAATAAGTCTCCTCCATGTGCATGCCTTAAAGGCTTCATGGCAAAATCTGTAGATTGGTCTGATGGTTGTATTCAGATGACACCCTTGGTTTGTGATGGCAAAGATAGGTTTTTTAAGCACACCGGCTTAAAATTACCTGATACGTCGCATTCTTGGGCTAATGAGAGCACGAGTCTCCAGGAATGTGAGGAATTATGTTTGAGAAATTGCTCTTGCACAGCATATGCTAATTTGAATATTTTGAAAGGAACAGGATGCTTGATCTGGTTCAATGATCTGATTGACATGACTGAATTCTCCAAGGTAGGACAAGACCTCAATATTCGGCTGGCTGCTTCCAAGCTAGGTAAGAGAAGACCTTTGCTATCTAAACTTTTTGTTTTTCTTATGTTCATCTGAACTCAGAACCTTGTTCACCAAATATTCTTGATGCATAGATTGGATTCAAGGCAAAAGGAAGCCAAAGGGAAAGCTTAAAGCAGAAATTATATCCATCTCCATTCTAATTGTTGCATTCGTGCTGTATTTGCGGAAGAAAAAGCTTGCGAAGGAAGGCAAGCAAACTTGGTAAAAAAATTCTTAATTATCAATTGCAGTGGGTGTCAATCCATCTTACTATATTTCCTGAGCAACCAGATGAAGAGAATAAAGAGATGGAATTGCCTATGATTGATTTTGCAACAATAGTCAATGCAACAAATAACTTCTCCAAAAACAATCAGGTGGGCTGCCGTTGCTTTGGTCCTGTTTATAAGGTAGCAATCTGTTATAACATTATTTGCTATCTTTTTAGTAGATATGATTCTTAATATTTTCGTACATTATGAATGAAAGGGCGTGTTGGTAGAGGGACAAGAAATAGCAGTAAAAAGACTTTCGAAGAATTCCAGCCAAGGCCTTGAAAAGTTCAAAAACAAAGTTACACTGATCGCAAAACTTCAGCATCGAAATCTTATGAAGCTTTTCGGTTTTAGAATCAAGGGAGATGAAAGGATGTTAATCTATGAATACATGCACAAAAAAAGTTTGGACTGCTTTATTTTTGGTTTGAACTCATTTATCTTAAGTACTTTCTTTTTTTTTTTTTTTAATCTGATGGTTAAACTGCCAAGGAGACAAGATTTATATGCATAATTAAAAGGAAAATAAAATTGCATATAGAACAAGAAACAAAGTACTTGACTGGCATAGGCGAATGCACATTATTGATGGAATTGCTCGAGGGCTTCTTTATCTTCACCATGACTCTAGATTGAGGATTATCCATAGGGATGTCAAAACAAGTAACATTTACCAGATAAAGGTATGAATCCGAAGACTGCAGACATTGGCTTGGCTAGGAAGTTTGGTGGAGGTCAAACTGAGGCCAAGACTAGAAGAGTGATTGGAACTTGTATCTCTTCTTAGGCTTCTTTAGTACATGGTAATCTACTCTATGTTTCTTCTGATGTTCTCATTTTGGTATTATTTTCCAGTGGTTATATGTCTCCAGAGTATGCCTTCGATGGATGGTTCTCACTGAAATCTGATGTCTTCAGCTTCGGAGTATTGGTTCTGGAGATAGTAACAGGAAAGCGAAACAGGGTATTTTTGGATCCGGAACATGACCACAATCTGCTTGGACATGTAAAAGACTAAAGACATAATGGTTTAATTGACTTGTCTTGAACAAATATACTTAACTTTAGTTCTAATTTTTTCAGGCATGGAGATTATGGATGGAACATGGGCCGTTAGAACTAATCGATAATGCATTAGGCGACTCTTATAATGTGGCTGAAGTGCTAAGATGCATCAATATAGCTGTGTTATGTATTCAACAACGCCCCAAAGACCGACCAGGCATGTCATCCGTCCTGCTCATGTTGTGCGGTGAGAGTTCATTGCCTAATCCAAAGCAGCCCGGCTTTTTCTTGGAAAGGAATCTGCCGCCAGCTGAGTCTGCTGCATCAGGCACGCAAGAATCAGTGGATGGATCTACCATTACCACATTGGAGCCACGATAGAAGCTCTATCATGAGATATATGGCAATACTTTTCAATATTTGGAACTCTTTCCCTTATTCTCGAACTACGATATTCATGTTCTGACATGTTAGCTAGGCTAGATTTTAATTTCCGTCATCTTCCATCTTCCACTATAATTCAAGATTCTCTAACAGCAAGAAAGGATTAGCTTATGCATTAATTCCATATTTTCTCATAAATTAGATAAGCATATAACTAGCAAATCAAATTGTTGATAATGTTATGTTTTGAAGTAATCTTTTAACTAATCAAGATGCTAGGGCACTTTTCTAATTGGTGAAAGAAATTAAAACAATGTCATCCTCCAGGGGCAAAAAAAAAAAAAAAGATTGAATGGTTTCATGAAATTTTCAGAGTTCCATGTTTTTATTGTTTTAAACATTTATTGAAGTCACTCCAAACTATAGAGTATGGTCTAAAATCCACCCAAGGCTTCCATTATATTCAGTGTGAATGCTTGAACGACTTAAAATGGGCAACTGGCAAACGTGTGACTATTAGCTGTTTGAAAAAACTTGCATCTGAGGGTTTTGGCTCAAAGATCGCCGAGTGATTTTGGTAGAATCAATCTTCCTTCTTCAAACTAATAAAAAAATAAAGATTTGCTAACGAAAGGACAATAATTTTCATAGAAAGGGATCCCTTTTAATATTCAGGTTTAGGTAAATCTGTCCATGATCGGATAGCGGTTCAAACATTTTATTTATTTATTTTTAACTTTTAAGTCGAGTCGATTCGAAAAATTATTTCATTGATATTATATTATTAAAATATTATTTTTACAATTAAATTTAAATAAAAATTATTTTATTATTAAATAATAATTTGAACCGAAAAGACCGACTTGAATTTACAAACTTTGTGCAATAGTCGATCTATACGAACCGAGTCTGCTGACGTGAACAATAGCTCAACCATTGTTTAAGATAGCTTTGGCACATTTTAATATACTAGTATATGTAATCACGTACATTATTAATGAATACTTGTTTAATTTATTTTAAAAATATATAATTGTATAATTTATAAATAATTAAAATAAATAAATGCATTAACATGCAAAGTTTGTTTAACGTTTAACGTTCAGATTTATAAATTTATTATTTTTAATTATATATAAAATTAAA
>JAQSVH010162443.1:32341-59069 GCA_029448705.1 Adansonia digitata | reverse complement strand
ATATCATGTATCCTATTTATAAGAATGTCTTTTTGTAGCTCAATCATGAGACGATTGAAGATTATCATGAAAATCCACGTTTGTCATATTTTCAGGACAGATGATTCTATGGAAAATGGTGGAAAATAACATTTATTATAAAACTATAGCATCAACTTGTGTATCCTAATTAGAAAAAGGTATTTTTGTTGCCTAATCATGAAAAGATTCAAGATAATTATAAGATTCCATGTTTGTCATGTTTGATGGGGGTGCGTTGATTCCAAGGAAAATGGTGGAAAAAAAGCATTTATTATAAAACCAAAACATCAATATCATGTATCCTAGATAAAAGAAGCTATTTCTATTCCCTAATTATGAAAAAAATGAAGATTGTTTTGAAAACACAAGTTTGTCACATTTGAGGGATGAACTTTAATTCTTGGGAAAATGGAGGAAAAAAAGGTTTTCTTGCAAAACCAAACCGTCAATATCATGTATTCTAATTAGAAGACGTGTTCCTGCAAACCAATCATGTAAAGAATGAAGATTATTTCAAGATTCCATTTTCGACACATTAGAGGGATAAACTTTGATTCTAAGGAAAATGGTTTAAAGAATAGCTTTTCTAATGAAGCCAAGGCATCAATATTGTGTATCCCATTTAGAAGAAGGCAGTTTTGTCACCCAAACATGTAAAGAGTAGAGATTATTACAATAATCCATATTCGTCACATTTAAGGGACAAATTTTACTTTTAAGGAAAATGGTGAAAGGAAAAGCATTTATTGGAAAACAAAAGCATCAAAATCATGTATCCCTATTAGAAAACGATGATTTTGTAACCTAATCCAAAAAAGAATGGAGATCATTTGGAGAAACCATGTTCATCATATTTGAGGGTTGACCTTTGATTTTGAGGGGGACAGAAAAAAAACAAAGCATTTTTTATGAAGCTAAAGCATCAATATTGTGTGTCCCAATTATACAAAGTTGTTCTTGCTACCTAATCATGAAAATAAGAGAAGATTATTATGAGAATCCATGTTCATCAAATTTGAGGGATAGACTTTTATTCTAAGGAAAATAGCAGACAGAAAAGCTTTTGTTGCAAAATCAAAGCGTCAATAGTGTATCCCAACTAGAAGAAGGTGTTTTTGTATCCTAATTAGAAAAAGAATTGAAACTATTATAAGAATCCTTGTTTATGACATTTGTGGGATGAACTTTGATTGTAATGAAAATGATGGGAAAAAAACTTTTCTTGCAACACCAAATCATTAGTGTCCTGTATCCCAGTTAAAAGGTGTTTTTGTAGCCCAATCATAAAAAATGAAAATTATTGTGAGAGTGTATATTTGTCGCAATTAAGGGATGAACTTTGATTCTAAGGAAAATGATGGAAAGAGTAGCATTTCTTGCAAAACCAAAGCATCAATACTGTGTATCCAATTTATAAGAACATCTTTTTACATCTCAATGATGAGATGATTAGAGATTATCATGAAAATCCATGTTTGTCATATTTCCAAGATAGATGATTCTAAGAAAAATGGTGGAAATAACATTTATTGTAAAATTGTATCATCAACATCGTGTATCCTAATTAGAAAAAGGTGTTTTTATAGCCCAATCATGGAAAAATTCGAGATAATTATGAGATTCCATGTTCGTCATGTTTGAGGGAGGTGCATTGATTCTAAGGAAAATGGCGGAAAGAAAGAATTTATTACAAAACCAAAGCATCAATATTGTATATCCTGGATAGAAGAAGCTATTTCTATTCCCCAATTATGAAAAAAATTTGAGATTATTTTGCCAAGTTTATCACAGTTGACAAATAAACTTTAATTCTAGGGAAAATAGAGGAAAAAAACTTTTCTTCCAAAACCAAAGCGTCAATAGCATGTATTCCAATTAGAAGAAGTGTTCTTGTAGCCTAATCACATAAAAAATGGAGATCATTCCAAGAAACCATTTTTGGCACATTTAAGCGATAAACTTTGATTCTAAGGAAAATGGTTGAAAGAAAAACTTCTCTAGTAAAGCCAAGGCATCAATATTGTGTATCCCATTTAGAAGAAGGCACTTTTGTCACCCAATCATGTAAAGAGTAGAGATTATTACAACAATACATGTTCATCACATTTGAAGGATGAACTTTGTTTCTAAAGGAAATGGTGAAAGGAAAAGCAATTATTGGAAAAAAAAGCATCAAAATCATGTGTCCTTATTATAAGACGATGGTTTTGTAACCCAATCCAGAAAAGGATGAAGATCATTTAGAGAAACCATGTTCATCACATTTGAGGGTTAGCCTTTGATTTTGAAGAGGACGGAGAAACCAAAGCATTTTTGTGAAGCTAGAGCATCAAGATCATGTGTCCCAATTATACGAAGGTGTTATTGCTGCCCAATCAACAAAATAAGGGAAGATATTATAAGAATCCATGTTCATCAAATTTGAGGGATGGACTTTTATTCTAAGAAAAATACTAGACATAAAAGCTTTTGTTGCAAAATCAAATCATCAATAGTGTATCCTAGTTAGAAGAAGATGTTTTTGTATCCTAATCAAGAAAAAAATTGAGATTATTATTAGAATCCTTGTTTATGACATTTAAGGGACAAACTTTGATTGTAACGAAAATGATGAGAAGAAAAGCTTTTGTTGCAATACCAAATCATCAGTATCATGTATCCCAGTTAAAAGAAAGCGTTTTTGTAGCCCAATCATAAAAAGAATAGAGATTATTATGAGAGTGCATGTTTGTCATAATTGATGGTTGAATTTTGATTCTAAGGAAAATGGTGAAAAGAATAGCTTTTCTCTTAAAACCAAAGCATCAATACTGTGTATCCTATTTATAAGAGCATCTTTTCGTAGCTCAGTCATAAGATGATTAGAGATTATCATGAAATCCACATTTGTCATATTTGCGGGATGGATGATTCTACGAAAAATGGTGGAAAATAACATTCATTGTAAAATCGTGGCATCAACATCGTGTATTCCTATTAGAAAAAGGTGTTTTTTTGCCTAATCACGGAAAGATTCAAGATAATTATGAGATTCCATGCTGGTCATGTTTAAGGGAGGTAAATTGATTCCAAGGAAAATGGTTTATTACAAAATCAAAGCATTAATATCGTGTATCCTAGACAGAAGAAGCTATTTTTATTCCCCAATTATGAATGAAATTAAGATTTTTTTGAAAACATAAGGTTATCACATTTGAAAGACAAACTTTAATTCTAAGGAAAATAGAGGAAAAAAGCTTTTCTTGCAAAACCAAAGCGTCAATATCATGCACTCCAATTAAAAGAAGTGTTCTTGTAGCCCAATCATGTAAAGAATGAAGATTACTTCAAGAATCCATTTTTAGCACATTTAAGGGGTAAACTTTGATTCTAAGGAAAATGGTTCAACTAAAAGTGTTTCTAGTGAAGCCAAGGCATCAATATTGTGTATCCCATTTAGAAAAAGGCGATTTTGTCACCCAATCATGTAAAATGTAGAGATTATTAGAACAATCCATGTTCGTCACATTTAAGGGATGAACTTTGCTTCTAAGGAAAATGATGAAAGGAAAAGCATTTATTGGAAAACAAAAGCATCAATATCATGTACCCTATTAAAAGATGGTGGTTTTGTAACCCAATCCAAAAAAGAATGGAGATCATTTGGAGAAACCATGTTTATCACATTTAAGGGTCAACTTTTGATTTTGAGGAAGATAGAAGAAAGAAAAGCTTTTTTTGTGAAGCTAGAGCATTAATATCACGTGTCCCAATTATAAAAAGGTGTTCTTGCTGCCCAACCATCAAATTTAAGGGATGGAATTTTATTTCAGGGAAAATAGCAAACAGAAAAGCTTTTGTTGCAAAATCAAAGCATCAATGGTGTATCCCAATTAGAAGAAGGTGTTTGGGTATCCCAACCAGGAAAATAATTGACATTATTATGAGAATCCTCATTTATCACATTTAAGGGATGAACTTTGATTCTAAGGAAAATGATGGGAAACAAAAGCTTTTCTTGCAAAACCAAATCATCAGTATCATGTATCCCAAAAAAAAAGATGTTTTTATAGCCCAATCATAAAAAGAATGGAGATTATTGTGAGAGTGCACGTTTGTTGCAATTGAGGGATAAACTTTAATTCTAAGGAAAATAGTGGAAAGAAAGCTTTTCTTGCAAAGCCAAAGCATCAATTGAAATTATTTTGAAAGCATAAGTTTGTCACATTTGAGGGACGAACTTTGATTCTAAGAAAAATGGAGGAAAAAAAAAAAAAGCTTTTCTTGCAAAACCAAAATGTCAATATCATGTATTCTACTTAGAAGAAGTGTTCTTGTAGCCCAATCATGTAAAGAATAGAGATTATTTCAAAAATCCATTTTCGGCACATTTGAGGGATAAACTTTGATTCTAAGGAAAATGCTTGAAAGAAAAGCTTTTTTAGTGAAGCCAAGGCATCAATATTGTGTATCCCATTTAAAAGAAGGCAATTTTGTCACCCAACCATGTAACAAATGGAGATTATTACAATAATCCATCTTTGTCATATTTAAGGGATAAACTTTGCTGCTAACGAAAATGGTGTAAGGAAAAGTATTTATTGCAAAATAAAAGCATCAATATCATGTATCCCTATTAAAAGAAGGTGTTTTTGTAACCTAATCCAAAAAAGAAGGAAGATCATTGCAAAAACCATGTTAATCACATTTGAGGGTCAACCTTTGATTTTAAGAAGGATAGAAGAAACAAAAGCTTTTTTTATAAAGCTAGAGCATCAATATCGCATGTCCCAATTATATGAAGGTGTTCTCGCAGTCCATTCATGAAAATAAGAGAAGATTATTATGAGAATCCATGTTCATTGGATTTGAGGGATGCACTTTTATTCTAAGGAAAATAGCGGACAGAAAAGCTTTTGTTTGAAAATCAAAGCATTAATAATGTATCCTAATTAGAAAAAGGTGTTTTTGTACACCAATTAGGAAAATAATTGAGATTATTATGAGAATCCTTATTTATCACATTTAAGGGATGAACTTTGATTCTAAAGGAAATGATAGGAAGAAGAGTTTTACTTTTAAAACCAAATCATCAATATCATGTATCCCAATGAAAAAAAGGTGTTTTTGTAGCCCAATCATAAAAAGAATGGAGATTATTGTAAGAGTGCATGGTTGTCACAATTGAGGGATGAACTTTGATTTGAATGAAAATGGTGGAAAGAAAGGCTTTTCTTACAAAACCAAGGCATCAATACCATGTGTCTTATTTATAAGAACGTATTTTTGTAACTTAATCATGAGACAATTAGAGAGTATTATGAAAATCCATGTTTGTCATATTTTAGGGACGGACATTTGTCCTAAGGAAAATGGTGGAAAATAACATTTATTATAAAACCATAGCATCAACATCGGTATTCCAGTTAGAAAAAAGGTGTTTTTGTAGCCCAATCATGGAAATATTTGAGATAATTATGAGATACCATGTTCAACATGTTTGAGGGACATGCATTTCTAGGGAAAATGGTGGAAAGAAAACATTTATTACAAAACCAAAGCATCATTATTGTGTATCCTAGATAGAAAAAGCTATTTCTATTCCCTAATTATGACAGGTATTAGGATTATTTTTAAAACATAAGTTTGTCACATTTGAGGGACAAACTTTAATTCTAAGAAAAATTGAGGAAAAAAAGCTTGTTTTGTAAAACCAAAGCATCAATATCATGTTTTCTAATTAGAAGAAGTGTTCTTGTAGCCTAATCATGTAAAGAATAGAGATTATTTCAAGAATCCATTTTTGGGACATTTGAGGGATAAACTTTGATTTTATGGAAAAAAGTTGAAAGAAAGGCTTTTCTAGTGAAGCCAAGGCATCAATATTATGTATCCTATTTAGAAGAAAGCAGTTTTGTCACCTAATCATGTAAAGAATAGAGATTATTACAACAATCCATGTTCATTACATTTAGGGGATGAACTTTGCTTTTAAGAAAAATAGTGAAAGGAAAAAGCATTTATTGCAAAACAAAAGAATCAATATCATGTATCTTAATTAGAAAAGGGTGTTTTTGTAACATAATCCAGAAAAGAATGAAGATCATTTAGAGAAACCATGTTCATCATATTTGAGGGTTAACCTTTGATTTTGAGGAGGATAGAAGAAACAAAAGCCTTTTGTAAAGCTAAAGCATCAATATCATGTGTCCCACTTTTAAAAAGGTGTTCTTGCGGCCCAATCACAGAAGTAAGAAAATATTATTATGAGAATCCATGTTCATCATATTTAAGGGATGGACTTTTATTCTAGGGAAAATAGCAAAAGGAAAAGCTTTTGCTGCAAAATCAAAGCATCAATAGTGTATCCCAATTAGAAGAAGGTGTTTTTATATCCTAACCAAGAAAAGAATCAAGATTATTATAAGAATCCTTGTTTATCGTATTTGAGGGATGAGCTTTAATTCTAAGGAAAATGATGGGAAGAAAAGCTTTTCTTGCAAAACCAAATCATCAGTATCATGTATCCCATTAAAAGAAGGTGCTTTTGTAGCATAATCATAAAAAGAAATAGAGATTATTGTGAGAGTCTATGTTTGTCACAATTGAAGGATGAACTTTGATTCTAAGGAAAATGGTGGAAAGAAAAGCTTTTCTCGCAAAACCAAAGCATCAATACCATGTATCCTATTTATAAGAACTTATTTTTGTAGCTGAATCATGAGAGGATTAAAGATTATTATGAAAATCCATATTTTTCATATTTTAGGGACAAATCATTCTAAGGAAAATGGTGGAAAATACTATTAATCGTAAAACAATGGCATCAATATCGTGTATCCCAATTAGAGAAAGGTGTTTTTGTAGTCGAATCGTGGAACAATTCAAGATAATAATAAGATTCCATGTTCATCATGTTTGAGGGACATGCATTGATTCCAAGGAAAATAGTAGAAAAAAACATTTACTACAAAACCAAAGCATCAATATCGTGTATCCTAGATAAAAGAAGCTATTTCTATTCACCCGTTATGAACGAAATTGAGATTATTTTGAAAACACAAGTTTGTCATATTTGAGGATGAACTTTAATTCTAAGAAAAATGGAAGAGAAAAAAGCTTTTCTATCAAGCGTCAATATCATGTATTCCAGTTAGAAGAAGTGTTCTTGTAGCACAATCACGTAAAGAATAGAGATTATTTCAAGAATCCATTTTCGGCAGATTTGGGGGATAAACTTTGATTATTAGGAAAATACTTGAAAGAAAAGCTTTTCTAGTGAAGCAAGGCATCAATATTCTGTATCCCATTTAGAAGAAGGTGATTTTGTTACCCAATCATGTAAAGAATGGATATTATTACAACAATCCATGTTCATCATATTTGACAAACGAACTTCGCTTCTAAGGAAAATGGTGAATGGAAAAGTGTTATTTCAAAACAAAAGCATCAATATCATGATCCCTATTAGGAAAAGGTGTTTTTGTAACCCAATCTAAAAAAGAATGGAGATCATTTAGAGAAACCATGTTCATCACATTTGAGGGTCAACTTTTGATTTTAAGGACAAAAGAAACAAAAGCTTTTTTTGTGAATTTAGAGCATCAATATCATGTGTCCTAATTATAAGAAGGTGTTCTTACTGCCCAATCATGAAAATAAAGGAAGATTATTATAAGAATCCATGTGCATCAAATTCAAGGGATGGACTTTTATTCTAAGGAAAGCAGCAGACAGAAAAGCTTTTGTTGCAAAGTCAAAGCATCAATAGTGTATTCCAATTAGAAGAAAGTGTTTTCCTACCCTAACTAGGAAAAGAATCGAGATTATTATGAGAATCCTTGTTTATCACATTTGAAGGATGAACTTTGATTCTAAGGAAAATGATGGGAAGAAAAAGGTTTCTTTCAAAACCAAATCATTAGTATCTTGTATCCTAATTAAAAGACGGTTTCTTTATAGCCCAATCATAAAAAGATGGAGATTATTGTGAGGGTCCATGTTTATCACAATTGAGGGATGGATTTTGGTTCCAAGGAAAATGGTGGAAAAAAAAGCATTTCTTGCAAAACCAAACCATCAATACCGTGTATCCTATTTATAAGAACGTGTTTTTGTAACTCAATCATGAGATAATTAGAGATTATTATGAGAATCCATGTTTGTCATATTTTAGGGATGGACATTCATTCTAAGGAATATGATGGAAAAAACATTTATTATAAAACCATAGCATCAACATCGTGTATCCCAATTAGAATAAGGTGTTTTTGTAGCCTAATCATGGAAAGATTCGAGATAATTATGAGATTCCATGTTCGTCATATTTGAGGGACATCATTGATTCCAAGGAAAATGGTGGAAAGAAAGCATTTATTACAAAACCAAAGCATCAATATCGTGTATCCTAGATAGAAGAAGTTATTTTTATTCCCTACTTATGAAAGGTATTAGGATTATTTTTAAAGTGTAAGTTTGTCACATTTGAGGGACAAACTTTAATTCTAAGAAAAATGGAGGAAAAAAAGCTTTTTTTGCAAAACCAAAGTGTCAATATCATGTTTTCCAATTAGAAGAAGTGTTCTTGTAGCCTAATCATGTAAAGAATGGAGATTATTTCAAGAATCCATTATTGGGACATTTGAGGGATGAACTTTGATTCTATGGAAAAAAGTTGAAGGAAAGGCTTTTCTAGTGAAGCCAAGGCATCAATATTGTGTATCCCATTTAGAAGAAAGCAGTTTTGTCACCTAATCATGTAAAGAATAGAGATTATTATAACAATCCATGTTCATAACATTTGGGGGCTTTGCTTTTAAGGAAAATGGTGAAAGGAAAAAAGATTTATTGCATAACAAAAGAATCAATATCATGTATCCCAATTAGAAAAGGGCGTTTTTGTAACCCAATCCAGAAAAGAATGGAGATCATTTAGAAAAACCATGTTCATCACATTTGATGGTTGACCTTTTATTTTGAGGAAAACAGAAGAAACAAAAGCTTTTTTTGCAAAGCTAGAGCATCAATATGACATGTCCTAATTATAAAAAGGTGTTCTTACAGCCTGATCATGGAAGTAAGAAAATATTTATTATGAGAATCCATGTTCATCATATTTGAGGGATGGACTTTTATTGTAGGGAAAATAGCAGAAGGAAAAGCTTTTGTTTCAAAATCAAAGCATCAATAGTGTATCCCAATTAGAAGAAGGTGTTTTTATATCCTAACCAAGAAAAGAATCAAGATTATTATAAGAATCCTTGTTTATCAAATTTGAGGGATGAGCTTTGATTCTAAGGAAAATGATAGGAAGAAAAGCTTTTCCTACAAAATCAAATCATCAGTATCATGTACCCCAATTAAAAGAAGATGTTTTTGTAGCCCAATCATAAAAAAACGGAGATTATTGTAAGAGTCTATGTTTGTCATAATTAAAAGATAAACTTTGATTCTAAAGAAAATGGTGGAAAAAAAGCTTTTCTTGCAAAACCAAAGCATCAATACCGTGTATCCTGTTTATAAAAACATGTTTTTGCGGCTCAATCATAAGACTTTTGGAGATTATTATGAAAATCAATGTTTGTCATATTTCAAGGATAGACATTTGTTCTATGGAAAATGGTGGAAAAAAGCATTTACTGTAAATCCATAGCATTAAAATTATGTATCCAAATTAGAAAAAAATGTTTTTGTAGCCTAATCGTGGAAAGATTTGAGATAATTATGAGATTCCATCTTTCTCATGTTTGAGGGACGTGTATTGATTCCAAGGAAAATGGTGGAAAGAAACCATTTATTTCAAAACCAAAGAATCAATATTATGTATCTTGGATAGAAGAAGCTATTTTTATTCCCTAATTATTAAAGGAATTGAGATTGTTTTGAAAAGATAAGTTTGTCACATTTAAGGGACCAACTTTAGTTCTCAAAATGAAAGAAAGAAAAGCTTTTCTCACAAAACCATACATCAATATCATGTATTCCAAATAGAAGAAGTGTTCTTGTCGCCCAATCATGTAAACAATGGAGATTATTTCAAGAATCCATTTTCGGCACATTTGAGTGATGAACTTTGATTCGAAGGAAAATGGTTGAGAGAAAGGATTTTCAAGTGAAGCCAAAGCATCAATATTGTGTATCCCATTTTGAAGAATATGGTTTTGTCAGCCAATCATGTAAATAATGGAGTTTATTACAACAATCCATGTTCGTCACTTTTGATGGATGAACTTTGCTTTTAAGGAAATGGTGAAAGGAAAAGCATTTATTACAAAACAAAAACATCAATATTATGTATCCCAATTAGAAGAAGGTGTTTTTGTAACCTAGTCCAGAAAAGAATGGAGATCATTTAAAGAAACCACGTTCATCACATTTAGGGGTCAACCTTTGATTCTAATAAAGACAAAGGAAGTGAAAGTTTTTTTTTTGTGAAGCCAAAGCATAAATATTACGTGTCCCAATTATAAGAAGTTGTTCTTGTTGCCCAATCACTAAAATAAGGGAGATTACTACAATAATCCATGTTTGAGGGATAGACTTTTATTCTAAGGAAAATACTAGACAAAAAAGCTTTTGTTTACGAAATCAAATCATCAATAGTGCATTCCAATTAGAAGAAGGTGCTTTTGTATCCAAATCAGGAAAAAATCAAGATTATTATGAGAATCCTTATTTCTCACATTTGAGGGATAATCATTAATTCCAAGGAAAATAGTGGAAGGAAAAGCTTTTAAATATCATGTATCCCAATTAGGAAGAGGTATTTTTGTAGCCCAATAATGAAAAGAGTGACGACTAGTATGAGATCAATATTCATCACATTTAGGGGTTGTACTTTGATTCTACAAAAATGATGGGAAAAAAAGCTTTTCATGTTAAATTAAAGTATCAATTGATGTATCCTAATTAGAAGAAAGTGTTGCAGCCAAATCATGAAAGGAATAGAGATTATTATAAGAATCAAAGTTCATCACATTTGAGGGGCAAACTTTGATTCTAAGAAAAATAGTTGAAAGAAAAGCATTTATTTCAAAACCAAAGCATCAACATCATGCGTCCCAAATAGAAAAAGGTATTTTTACAGCCCAATCATGAAAAGAATAGAGGTTATTACAAGAATCCAATCGCATCACATTTGAGTGATGATCTTTGATTTAAAGGAAAATGATGGAAAGAAAAGCTTTTCCTGTAAAACCAAAGAATCAATATCTTATATCCCAATCAGAAAAAAAGGGTTTTTTAGTCCAATTATGGAATGAATGGAGATTATTACAATAATTCATGTTTGTTATAGTTTAAGGATGAACTTTGATTCTTAGGAAAATGATGGAAATAAAAGCTTTTCTTTCAAAACCAAAGCAGTAACCATGTTTCCCAATTAAAAAAAAAAGGTGTTTTTATCGCCAATCATGAGAGGATTGGAGATTATAACAGAATCCAAGTTTGTCACTTTTTAAGGATGAACTTTGATTCTAAGAAAAATGGTAGAAAGAAAAGCGTTTATTGCAAAAACAAAGCATCAACATTACGTAGCAATTAGAAAAAAGAGTTTTTGTAGCCCAATAATGGAAAGATGGGAGATAATTACAAGAATCCTTGTTCATCATATTTGAGGGATAAACATTTATTCCAAGGAAAATATGGGAAAAAAAGAATTTATTATGAAACCAAAGAATTAATATTGTGTATCTTAGTTAGAATAAGGCATTTTTATAGCCTAATCATGAAATGAATAGGGAATGTTCTAAGAATCCATGTTCATCATTTTTTAGGGTTTAGCATTATTCTAGGGAAAATGGTAGAACAAAAAGCTTTTCTTGCCAAACCAAAGCATCAACATTGTGTATTCAAATTAGAAGATGGTGTTCTTATAGCCCAATCATGTAAAAAATAAAGATAATTATGAAAATCCATGTTCATCTCATTTGAGTCATGAACTTTGATTCTAAGGAAAATGGTGGAAAGAAAAGTTGTTCCTGCAAAAACAAAGTATCAAATCATCTCTCTTAATTAGAAAAAGGTGTTTCTGTCACCTAATCATGTGAAGAATGGATATTATTACGAGAATCCATGTTCGTCACATTTTAGAGGCAAACTTTGATTCTAAAAAAAATGATAGAAAGAAAGGCATTTATTGTAGAACCAAAGCATTAATATCATGTATATGAATTAGAATGAGTAGTTTCTATGACCCACCCATGAATGGAATGGAGATTATTTTGAGAAACCAAGTTTGTTGTATTTTAGCGATAAACTTTGATTCTAAGGATAATGGAGGAAAAAAAAAAGCTTTTCTTCCAAAACCAAAGCATCAACATTATGTGTCCCAATTAGAAGAAGGTGTTCTTATAGCGTAATCCCAAAAATAAAGGAGATAATCATGAGAATCCATCTACATCACATTTGAGGGATGAACTTTTATTCTAAGGAAAATACTATAAAGAAAAGCTTTCTTATGAAACCAATGCATTAATGCCATTTATCTTAATTAGAAGAACATCTTTTAGTATCCTAATCATGAAAAGAATGGAGACTTTTACGAGAATCCATGTTCTTAACATTTAAGGGATAAACTTTGATACTAAGGAAAATGCTAGAAAGAAAAGTTTTTCTTGCAAAATGAAAGAATCAAGATCTTGTATCCTAATTAGAAGAAGGAATTTTTTATCGTAGTCATGAAAAGATAGATAATTATTATAAGAATCAAAGTTTGTCACATTTAAAGGATGAACTTTGATTCTAAGGAAAATGGTAGAAAGAAAAGCTTTTCCTACAATTTCATGTATCCCAATTAGAAGAATGCATTTTTTTAGCCAAATAATGAAAAGAATAGAGGTTATTACAAGAACCTGTGCTCATCATAATTCAAGGATAAACTTTAATTCTAAAAAAATTGGTGGAAGAAAAAGTCTTTCTTGTAAAACCAAAGCATCAATATCGTTTATCCAAATTAAAAGAAGGTGCCTTTATAGCCCATCAGTAAGTAAAAAAAAGAAGAGAAAGGCCTTGTTTTCTCTTGAACAAAGGAAGGGTAGCATAGCATTAGCTTCAATTAAGCAAGCTCAACCTTGAAAAAAAAGGCAAGGTGGTAGACGAAGAACCATTGAATGCTTCAAGTTGGCCATTAAAGAAGGCAAAAGCTAGATAAGAGACTAGGCCAATTTATTTTTTACTGCCATGCCATGGTTTAAGCTTTAAGCTCTATAAACAGAACTATGTATTAGGTTTTAGGAAGGGGAAGAAAGAAAGAACACATGCATGGAGCTTCTTTCTCTGAGAGATTATAACGAGAATCATTCATCATATTCGAGGGATGAACTCTGATTCAAAGAAAGATGGTAAAAGAAAAACCTTTTCTCACAAAATTAAAGTGTCAATATTGTGTATCTTAATTAGAAGAAGGTGTTTTTGAGGGCCAATCATGAAAAAAATAAAGATTATTACGGCAATACATGTTCATCAAAATTGAGGGATGAACTTTGATTCCAAGAAAAATGATGAAAAAAAGCTTTTCTTGCAAAACCAAAGCATCAATATCGTGTAAACCAATTAGAAAAGGTGATTCATAGCCTATTCATGAAAAGACTAGAGATTATTACACAAATCCATGCTCATCACATTTGAAAGATAAACTTTGATTCTATGGAAAATTGGGGAAAGAAAAGCTTTTCTTATAAAACCAATGCATTAATATTATGCATCCCAATTAGAAAAAGGGGTTTTTAAAGCCTAATCATGAAATCAATGGAAACTGTTACAAGAATCCATGTTCATCACATTTGAGAGATAGGTTTTGATTCTAAGAAAAATGATGGAAAGAAAAGCTTTTCTTTTGGGAAAAACAAAGCATCAATTTGATGTACCCAATTAGAAAATGTGTTTTTGTATCCCAATCATGAAAAGAATAAAGATTATTACGAGAATCCATGTTGTCACATTTGAAAGATGAACTTTGATTCTAATGAAAATGGTGGAAAAAAGCTTTTCTTCAATACTAAAGCATCTATATCATGTATTCTAGTTACAAGAAGGTGTTTTTCTATCCAATCATGAAAGGATTGGAGATTATTATGAGAATCTATGTTGATCGCATTTAAGGGATAAATCTTTATTCTTAGGAAAATGGTGGAAAGAAAAGTTTTCTTGCCAAACCAAAGCATCAAGATCGTGTATCCCAATTAGAAGAAAATGTTCTTGCCTTCTAATTGTAAAAGAATTAGAGATTTTTTGGAGAATCCTTGTTTCCCATATTTTAGGGAATAGCTTTGATTCTATGGAAACTATGGAAAGAAAAGCCTTTCTTGTAAAATAAAGGCTTCAATATCATGTATCCTAATTAGAAGAAGGTGTTTTTGTAGCCTAGTCATGATAAGAATGGAAATTATTATGAGAATCAATATTTGGCACACTTGAGGGATGAGCATTGATTCTAAGAAAAATGGTCGAAATGAAGGCATTTATTGCAAAATCAAAACATCAATATCATGTACCCTAATAAGAAGAAAGTGTTTTTGTAGCCCAGTCATGAAAAGAATGAAGATTATTATGAGAATCCATGCTCCCCACATTTGAGGTATGAACTTTTATGCTAAGGAAAATGGTAGAAAGAAAAGCTTTTTTTACAAAATGAAAGCATCACTATTTTGTGTCCCAATTAGAAGAAGGTATTTTTGTAACTCAATCATAAAAATAATAGAGATTATTATAAGAATCTATTTATCACATTTAAGGGACCAACATTGATCTTAAAGAAAATGTGGAAAGAAAACCTTTTCTTGGAAAACCAAGGCATCAATCTCGTGCATCGCAATTAGAAGATAAGGTTTTTGTAGGCCAATCATGTATAGAATAGAGATTATTACGAGGATCCTTGTTCATCATATTTAAGGGATAAACTTTTATTCTAAGAAAAATGATGGAAATAAAAGCTTTTCTTGCAAAACAAAAGCATCAATATCATGCATTCCAATTAGAAGAAGGTATTCTTTAGCCAAATCATGAAAAAAATAGAGATTATTATGAGAATCCATTTTTATCTAATTTGAGGGATGAATTTTTAATTTGGAGTAAAATGGCAAAAAAAAGTTTTTCTTACAGAAATAAAGCATTAATATCATGTATTTCAATTAGAAAAAGGTTTTTTTGTAGCCCATCATAAAAAGAATGGAGATTTTTACAAGAATCCTTCTTCGTCCTATTTGAGGGATAAACCTTAATTTTGAGCAAAATGCCACAAAGAAAAGCTTTTCTTACAGAACCAAAGCTTCAATATCATGTACCTAATTTTAAAGATGGTGATTTTTATCCCAATCATGAAATGTACGAAAATTATTACAAGAATCAATGTTCAGCACATTTGAGTGATGAACTTTAATTCTAAAGAAAATGGTGGAAAAAAAGATTCTTTTGCAAAATCGATGCCACAATATCATTTGTCCCAATTAGAAGAAAGAGTTTTTAATGCCAATAATTAAAAGAATGGAGATTATTATAAGAATTTATGTTTGTCACATTTAAGGGATGATCTTTGATTCAAAGGAAAATAGTGGAAAGAAAAGCCTTTCCTTCAAAACCAAAACATTATATCATGTATCACAATTAGAAAAAGGTGTTTTTATTGCCTAATTTTGAAAAGAATAGAGATTATTACATGAATCAATGCTTACCACATTTGATGGACAAATTTTGATTCTAAAGAAAATGGTAGAAAGAAAAGCTTTTCTTGCAAAAATAAAGTATCAATATCATGTATCCTAATTAGAAGAAGTTGTTTTTGTTGCCCAATCATGAGAAAAATGGAGATTCTTGTGAGAATCCATTTTTATCTCATTTAAGGGATAACTTTGATTCTAAGGAAAGTGATGGAAAAAAAAAGCTTTTCTTGTAAAACCAAAACATCAATATCTTGTATCCTAATTAAAAGAAGGTGTTTTTGTAGCCCAATCATGAAAAGGATGGAGATTGTTACGGGAATCCTTGTTCATCACATTTGAGGGATAAACTTTGATTTTAAGGAACACGATGGAAAGAAAAGCTTTCCTATATAACCAAAGCATCAATATTGTGTATGCCATTTAGAAAACGATGTTTCTATAGTCGAGCCATGAAAGGATTGAAGATTAGTGTGAGAATCCTTGTTTGACACATTTAAGGGATGAGCTTTGATTTTAAGGAAAACATGGAAAGAAAAGCTTTTCTTAAAAAACCAAAGCATCAATATCGTGCATCCAAATTAGAAAAAGGTGTTTTTATAGCCCAATCGTGATAGAAATGAAGATTATTATGAGAATCCATGTGTGACACATTTATTACAAAAGTATATCATCAATATCGTGTACTCGAATTTTTAGAATATGTTTTTATAGTCCAATCATGAAAAGAATAGAGATTATTATGAGAATCTAAGTTCATCACATTTGAAGGACAAACCTTGATTCTAAGGAAAATAGTAGAAAAAAACTTTTCTTTCAAACCCAAAGCGTTAATATCGTGTATCCCAATTAGAAACAGGTGTTTTTGTAGGCCAATCATGACAAGAAAAAATTCGTGTTTGTCACATTTAAGTGATGAATTTTGATTCTAAGCAAAATGGTGGAAAAAAAACCTTTTCTTGCAAAACCAAAGCATCAATATCAAGTATCCCAATTAAAAGAAGGTGTTTTTATTTCCTAATCATGAAAGAATTGGAGATCATTGCAAGAATCCATGTATACACTTTTGAAGGATAAGCTTTAAGTCTAAGGAAAATGTGGTAAGGAAAGCTTTTCTTACAAAGACAAAGTATCAATATCATTTATGCCAATAACAAGAAGGTGTTTTCATAGCCTGATCATGATAGGAATCGGGATTATTATGAGAATCCATGTTTGACACATTTGAAGGATGAATTTTGATTCCAAGGAAAATGGTGGAAAGAAATGCATTAAGTGAAACAATAAAGCATCAGTATATGTACCTAATTAGAATAAGGTGTTTTGTAGCCTTATCTTGAAAAGAATGGAGATTATTATGAGAATCCATGTATAAGAATCCATGCTTGTCACATTTGAAGGATAAATTTTTATTCTAAGGAAAATGGTAGAATAAAAGCTTTTCTAGCAAATCCAAAGAATCAATCTCATGTACCTCAATTAAATGAAGGTATTTTTGTAGCCCAATCACTACAACAATAAAGATTACTACGAGAATCTTTTTTCCTCACATTTGGGGGATGAACTTTTATTTTATGTAAAATGAAGGAAAAAAAAGCTTTTATTTCAATATCAAAGCATCAATATCGTGTGTCCCAATTAAAAAATGGAGTTCTTGTAGCCCAATTATGTAAAAATGAAGGTTATTACGAGAATCCATGTTTGTCGTATTTGAAGGATGAACTTTAATTCTATCGTAAATGTTGGTAAGAAAAGCTTTTCTTGCAAAATCAAAGCATCAATGTCATGTATCCTAGTTAGAAGAAGGTATTCTTTAACCCAATCAGGAAAAGAATAGGGGTTGTTATGAGAATCCTTGTTCATCTCATTTGAGGCTTGAACTTTGATTTTGAGGAAAATGATGGAAAGAAAAACTTTCCTTATGAAACCAAAGCATTAATATCGTGTATCCTAATTAGATGAAGGTGTTTAGCCCAATCATGAAAAAAATGTAGATTATTATAAGAATCCACATCCATTACATTTAAGGAATGAACTTTGATTCTAAGGAAAATGGTATAAATGAAAGTATTTTTTGCAAAACAATAGAATCAATATCATGCATCCAAACAAGAAGAAGGTGCTTTTATGGCCTAATCATTGAAAGGACAGAGATTATTACAAGAATCCATATTTGTCACATTTATGGCACTAACTTTGATTCTAAGAAAAATGTTGGAAAGAAAATCTTTTTTCGTAAAACCAAAGCATCAATACCATGTATCCTATTTATAGAAAGTGTTTTTCTAGCTCAATCATGAGACAATTGGAGATTATTATAAGAAAACACGTTTGTTACATTTTAGGGATGAACATTCGTTCTAAGGAAAATGGTGAAAAAAAGCATTTATTGTAAAACCAAAGCATAAACATCGTCTATCGAAACTAGAAAAAAGTGTTTTTGTAGCCCAATCATGGAAAGATTCGAGATATTTATGAGATTCCATGTTCGTCATGCTTGGGGGACCTATATTGATTCCAAGGAAAATAGTGGAGTGAAAGCATTTATTACAAAACCAAAGCATCAATATCATGTGTCCTAGATAAAAGAAGCTATTTCTATTCCCTAATCATGAAAGGAATTGAGATTATTTTAAAAACACAAGTTTGTTACATTTGAAGAAGGAAGTTTAATTTTAAGGAAAATGGAGGAAAGAAAAGCTTTTCTTGCAAAACCAAAGGGTCAATATCAGGTATTCCAATTATAAGAAGTGTTCTCGTGGCCCAATCATGTAAATAATGGAGATTTTTATGAGAATCAATGTTCATCACATTTTGAAGGGAGAATTTTAATTTTAAGGAAATTGGTGGAAAGAAAAGCATTTTTCACAAAATCAAAGCATCAATATCGTTTATCCCAATTAGAAAAAAGGTGTTTTTGTAATCCAGCCATGAAAAGAATGGAGATTATTTCAAGAAACCAAGTTCCTCACATTTGATGGACAACCTTTGAAGGAAAATAGAGGAAAGAAAAGTTTTTCTTTTTACAAGGCCAAAGCATCAATGTAGTGTGTCCTAATTAGAAGAAGGTGTTCTTCTAGCCTAATCACAAAAATAAGGGAGATTATTCTTAGAATCCATGTTCATTGCATTTGAGGGAAAAACTTTTATTCTAAGGAAAGTAATAGAAAGAAAAGTTTTTCTCATCAAATGTATCAATATCATGTACCCTAATTAAAAGAAGGTGTTTTTGCATACCAATTATGAAAAGAATAAAGATTATTACAAGAATCCTTGTTTGTCGCATTTAAGGGATAAACTTTGATCCTAAGGAAAATGCTGGAAAGAAAAGCTTTTCTTGCTAAACCAAAAAACCAATATCATGTATCTTAATTAAAAAATGGTGTTTTCATAGCCCAATCATGAAAAGAATGAAGATCATTATGAGAACCAATGTTTGCCATATTTGAGGGATAAACTTTGATTTTAAGAAAAATGGTGGGAAAAAAAAGCTTTTTCTACAAAATAAAAGGATCAATATCATATATCCTAATTAGCAGAAGCCAAATCATGAAAAATAATGGAGATTTTTATGGGAATCCATATTTGTCACATTTAATGGATAAACTTTGATTATAAGAAAAATAGTTGAAAGAAAAGCGTATATTGCAAAACCAAAACATCAACATCTTATATTGCAATTAGAAGGTGTTTTTGCGACCTAATCATGAAATGGATGGAAATTATTAAGAGAATCCTTGTTCATCACATTTTAAATATGAACTTTGATTCAAAGGAAAATGGTGGAAGGAAGTTTTTCTTGCAAAACCAAAGCATCATATCCTATATCCTAATTAGAAGAAGGTGTTTAAGTAGCCCAATCATGAAAAGAATTGGAAATTATTATAAGAAACCATGTTTATCACAATTCAAGGACAAACTTTGATTCTAAGGAAAATGGTGGAACGAAATTCTTTTCTTGCAACAACTAAGCATTAATATCATGTGTCCCAATTGGAAGAAGGTGTTTTTGTAGCACAATCAAGGAAATAATTACCATAATCCATGTTCATTACATTTGAAGGATGAACATTGATTCCAAGGAAAATAATGGAAATAAAAGCATTTATTGCAAAATTAAAGCATCAATATTGTGTAACCAAGACAAAATAAGGTGTTTTTATAGCCCAATCATAAGTGATTATTAAAACAATCCAAGTTCATCACATTTGAGGGATGAACTTTGGTTCTAAAGAAAATAGATGAAAGAAAAGCATTTATTGCAAAACCAAGGATCAACATTATGTATCCAAATTAGAAAAAGGTATTTTTTAGCCTAATCAAGAAAACAATGGACATTACTACAAGAATCCATGTTCATCACATTTTAGGAAAGAAATATGATTCAAAGAAAAATGGTAGAAAAAAAGCTTTTCTTGCAAAAGCAAAGCATTAATATTGTGCGTCCCAATTAGAAAAATTATTTTTTGGAGCCCAATCCTATAAGGAATGGAGACTGTTGTGAGAATCCATGTTCATCACATTTGAGGGATGAACTTTGATTCTATGGAAAAAGGTGGAAAAAATGCATTTATTGCAAAAATAAAACATTAATATTGTTTATCCCAATTAGAAGCTTGATTTTTTGCAACCCAATCATGAAAGGAATGGGGATTACTTCGAGAACCCACCTTCATCACATTTGAGGGATTAACTTTGATTCCATGGAAAATGGAGGGAAGAAAATCTTTTCTTGCAAAATTAAAGAATCAGCATCATGTATCCTAATTCAAAAAAGCTATTTTCGTTGGCCAATCACGAAAAGATTGGAGATGATTATTGGAATCCGTATTCATTGCATTTGAGAGGCAAACATTGTTCCAAGGAAAGAGACTGAAAGAAAAGCATTTATTATAAAACCAAAGCATCAATATCATGTATCCCAATTAGAGGAAGGAGCTTTTGTAGCCTTGTCGTGTAAAGAATGAGGATTATTACGAGAATCCATGTTTGTCACATTTGAGGGATAAACTTTAATTCCAAGGAAAATGGCAAAAGGAAAAGCATTTATCATAAAACAAAAGGCATGAATATTGTGAATCCCAATTAGAAAAAGGTGTTTTTGTAGCCCATTCATGAAAAGAATGGAGGTTATTTTGAGAAATTAGGTTCATCATATTTAAGGAATAACCTTTGATTCTAGGGAAAATGTAGGAAAATAAAGCTTTTCTTGTAGAAGCAAAACATCAATATTGTCTCTTCCATTTAGAACAAGGTGTTTATTTAACCCAACTATGTAAAGAATGGGTATTATTACGAGAATCCATATTTATATTTTAGGGGCAAACTTTTATTCTAAGGAAAATAGTGTAAAGAAAAGCATTTATTGCAAAACCAAAGCATCAATATCATGTATCTGAATTAGAAGAATTAGCTTTTATAGCCAAATCATGAATGGAGCGAAAATTATATCAAGAATTCGAGTTCATCACATTTGAGGGATGAACTTTGTTTCTAAGGAAAGTGGAGGAAGGAAAAACTTTTCATGCAAAACTAAAGCGTTAATATCAGGTATCTTAATTAGAAGAAGATTTTTGTTGCCCAATCATGGAAAGCTTAGAGATAATTACTAGGATCCACATTCATCATATTTGAGGGACAAACATTGATTCTAAGGAGAAAAATTAAAAAAAAAGCATTTATTGCAAAATCAAAGCATCAAATTGTCTTTTCCAGATAAAAGGTGTTTTTATAGCCCAATCATGAAAGGAATGGAGATTATTTTAAGAACCCAAGTTTATCACATTTGAGGGATGAACTTTAATTCTAAGGAAAATGAAAGAAAGAAAGCTTTTCCTACAAAACCAAAGTGTCAATAGCATGTATCCCAAATAGAAAAAGGTATTTTTGTAGCCCAATCATGTAAAGAATAGAGATTATTTCAAGAATCCATGTTCATCAAATTTGCGGAACGAACTTTGATTCTAAGGAAAATGTGAAAAGAAAAGCATTTATTGTAAAACCAAAACTTCAATATCGTTTGTCCCAATTAGAGAAAGGTTCTTTTATAACCCAACCATGAAAAGAATGAAGATTATTTCAAGAAACCAAGTTTCTCACATTTGAGGGGTAGCCCTTGATTGTAAGGAAAATAGAGGAAAAAAAGTTTTTTTGGCAAAGCCAAAGCATCAATATCATGCGTCCCAATTAGAAGAAGGTGTTCTTCTAGCCCAATCACAAAAATAATAAAGATTATTATGAGAATCAATGTTTGTTGCATTTAAGGGATTAACTTTTACTCTAAGGAAAGTAATAGAAAGAAAAACTTTTCTTAAAAAACCAAATTATCAATATCGCGCACCCCAATTAGAAGAATGTGTTTTTGTATCCCAACTATGAAAAGAATATGAATTATTGCAAGAATCCTTGTTCGTCATATTTAAGGGACAAACTTCAAACCCAAGGAAAATGTTGGAAAAAAAAGCTTTTTTGCTAAACCAAAAAGCCAATATCCTGTATCCTAATTAGAAGAAGGTGTTTTTGTAGCCCAAGCATGGAAAAAATGAAGATCATTATAAGAACCAATCTTTACCACATTTGAGGGCAAACTTTGATTCAACCAAAAAAGGTGGAAAAAAAATTTTCTACAAAAGAATAGCATCAATATCATGTATCTCAATTAGAAGAAGGTGCTGCAGCCAAATCATAAAAAGAATGGAGATTATTATAAGAATCCAAGTTTGTCACATTTGAGGAATAAACTTTGATACTAAGGAAAATAGTTGACAGAAAAGTATTTATTACAAAACAAAAGTATCAATATCTTGTATCCTAATTAGAAGGTGTTTTCATAGCCTAATCATGAAATAGTTGGAAATAATTATGAGAATCCTTATTTGTCACATTTTAGGGATGAACTTTGATACAAAGGAAAATGTTGAAATAAAAAGCTTTTCTTCCAAAACCAAAGCATCAAATATATTATATCCCAATTAGAAGAAGGTGTTTTAGTAGCCCAATGATGAAAAGAATTAGAAATTATTATAAGAATCCATGTTCATCATAATTCAGGGACAAACTTTGATTTTAAGGAAAATAGTGGAAAAAAATACTTTTCTTGCAGAAGCTAAGCATGAATATCACATATCCTAATTAAAAGAAGGTGTTTATTTAGCCCAATCAAGCAAATATTAGAGATAATTATTAGAATCCATGTTCATCACATTTGGGAGATGAGCATTGATTCTAAGGAAAACAATGGAAATAAAAGCATTTATTCCAAAAATTAAAGCATCAATATTATGTATCCAGGATAAAAAAAGGTGTTTCTATAATCTAATCATGAAAGGAATGGTGATTATGATGAGAATCCACATTCATCACATTTGAGAGACAAACTTTGATTCTAAGGAAAATAGTTGAATGAAAAGCATTTATTGCAAAACCAAGGATCAACTTGAAAAAGGCCTTTTTTTAGCCTAATCAAGAAAAGAATGAAGATTATTATGAGAATCATGTTCGCCATATTTTAGGGATGAAATTTGATTCAAAGAAAAATAGTGAAAAAAGTTTGTCTTGCAAAAAACCAAAGCATTAATATTATGTATCCCAATTAAAAAAGTATTTTTAGAGCTTGATCCTGTAAGGAATATTACGAGAATCCATGTAAAGAAAAGCATTTATTGCAATACCTAAGCATCGATTCTTGTATCTGAATTAGAAGAAAGAGCTTCTATAGCCCAATCATGGATGGAGTGGAAATTATACCAAGAAACCAAGTTCGTCATATTTGAGGGATGAACTTTGATTCTAAGGAAAATATAGGAAGGAAAAGCTTTTCTTGCAAAACCAAAGTGCCAATATCAAGTATCCTAATTAGAATAATGTTTTCATTGGCCAATCATGGAAAGATTGGAAATAATTACTAGAATCCATGTTGATCATATTTAAGGGACGAACATTGATTCCAAGGTGAACAAAGGAAAAAAAGCATTTATTGCAAAATTAAAGTGTCAATATTGTTTTCCCTGGATAGAAGGTGTTTCTGTAGCCCAATCATGAAAGGAATAGAGATTATTTTGGGAACCAAAGTTTATCATATTTGAGGGATGAACTTTGATTCTAAGGAAAATGGAAGAAAGAAAAGTTTTTCCTATGAAACCAAAGTGTCAATAGCATGTATCCTAATTAGAAGAAGGTGTTCTTGTAGCCTAGCTATGTAAAGAATGGGGATTATTTCGAGAATCCATGTTCATCACATTTAAAGAATGAACTTTGATTCTAAGGAAAATGTGGAAAGAAAGCTTTTCTTATGAAACCAAAATGTTAATATCTTTTATCTCGATTATAGAAAGAGGTGTTTTTACAACCCAATCATGTAAAAAATAAAGAGTGTTACGAGAATCCATCTTCATCACATTTGAGGGACAAATTTAATTTTAAGGAAAATGGTGGAAAGAAAAGCATTTATTGCAAAACCAAAGTATAAAATCATGTATCCCATTTAGGAAAAGGTGATTTTGTAGCCCAATCATGAAAAAAATGGAGATTGTTTTGAGAAACCATTTTCATCACATTTAAGGGATGACCTTTGATTTTAAGGAAAATAAAGGAAGGAAATTTTTTTTGAAAGCTAAAGCATCAATATCATGTATCCCAATTAAAAAAGGTGCTCTCATAGCCCTCAATCATCGTAATAAGAGAGATTATTATGAGAATCCATGTTTGTTGCATTTGAGGGATGAACTTTTATTCCAAGGAAAATAGCAAAAAAAAAAGCTTTTCTTGCAAAACCAAAGCATCAATATATTATACCCCATTAGAAGAGGGTGTTTTTGTATCCCATTCATGAAACGAACAAAGATTATTATGAGAATCCTTGTTCGTCACATTTGAAGGATGAACATTGATTCTAAGGAAAAAGCTAAAAAGAAAACCTTTTCCTGCAACCAAAAAACTAATATTGTGTATCCTAATTAAAAGAAGATGTTTTGTCACACAGTCATGAAAAGAGTCAATGTTCGTCACATCTAAAGGATGAATCTTAATTTTATGAAAATAGTGGAAAGTAAATCTTTTCCTGCAAATGCAAACATCAATATCATGTATCTCAAATAGAAGAATGTGCTACAGCAAATAATGAAATGAATGGTGATTACTACATGAAACCATGTTCATCACATTTAAGGGATGAATTTTGTTATAAGGAAAATAGTTGAAAGAAATGCATTTGCTATAAAACTAAAGCCTCAACATCATGTATGCTATTTAGAAGAAGGTGTATTTGTTGCCTAATTGTTAAAAAAATAGAAATTATTGCAAGAATCCATATTCATCACATTTAAGGGTGAAATTTGATTCAAGGGAAAATGCTAGAAAGAAAAGCTTTTCTTGCAAAATTAAAGCATCAACATCATGTATCCTAATTAGAAAAAGGTGTTTTTGTACCTCAATCATGAAAAGAATGAGGCTTATTACAATGTTTTTGTAGCCCAATCATGAAAAGAATGAGGCTTATTACAATGTTTTTGTAGCCCAATCATGAAAAGAATGGAGCTTATTACAAAAATCCATGTTCATCATGATTGAGGGACAAACTTTGGTTTTAAGGAAAATGGCGAAAAAAAAGATTTTCTTGCAAAACAAAATAATCAAATCATGTGTCCTAATTAGAAGAATGTGTTTTGTAGTCTAATCATGTAAAGAATAGAGATTATCTCAAGAGTCATTTTTCATCACTTTTGAAGGATGAACTTGGATTCTAAGGAAAATGGTAGAAAGAAAAGCTTTTCTAGTGAAGCCAAAGCATCAATATTGTGTATCCCATTTAGAAGAAGGTGGTTTTGTTGCCCAATCATGTAAAGAATGGAGATTATTACAATAATCCATGTTCGTTGCATTTGATGGATGAACTTTACTTCTAAGAACAAGGGTGGAACAAAAAGCATTTATTGCAAAATAAAAATCATCACTGTCATGTATCCTAATTAGAAGAAGGTGTTTATGTAACCCAATCCAGAAAAAAATGGAGATCATTTGGAGAAACCATGTTCATCATAGTTGAGGGTTAACCTTTGATTCTGAGGATGATAGAGGAAATAAAAGCTTTTTTTTCTAAAGCTAGTGCATTAATATCGCGTGTCCCATTTATAAGAAGGTGTTCTTGCTACTCATTCATGAAATTGAAGGCGATTATTATGAGAATCTATGTTTGTGATATTTGAGGGATGGCTTTTATTTTAAGGAAAATAGCAGACAGAAAAGCTTTTGTTGCAAAATCAAAGCATCAATAATGTATCCCAATTAGAAAAAGGCCTTTTTGTATCCCAGTCAGAAAAAGGTGTTTTTGTATGCTAATCAGGAAAAAATGGAGATCATTATGAGAAACCTTATTTGTCACATTTGAAGGATAAACTTTGATTCTAAGGAAAACGATGGAAAGAAAAGCTTTTCTTGCAAAACCAAATCATCAGTATCATGTATCCCAATTCAAAGAAGGTGTTTTTGTAGCACAATCATACGAAGAATAAAGATTATTGTGAGAGTCCATGTTTGTCACAATAAGAGATAAACTTTGGTTCTAAGGAAAATAGTGCAAAGAAAAGCTTTTCTCCCAAAATTAAAGCATCAATGCCGAGTATCCTATTTATAGAAATGTGTTCTTGTAGCTTAATTATGAGACGATTGGAGATTATTATGAGAATCCACATTTGTCATACTTTAGGGATGGACATTTATTCTATGGAAAATGATGGAAAAAACATTTATTGTAAAACCATAGCATCAACATCGTGTATCCCAATTAGACAAAGGTGTTTTGTAGCCTAATGATGGAAAAATTCGAGGTAACTATAAGATTCCATGTTCATCATTTTTTAGGGACGTGCATTTATTCCAAGAAAAATGGTGGAAAGATTATTTTGAAAACCACCTTCATATAGCCCAATCATGTAAAGAATGGAGAGTATTACGAGAATCCATCTTCATCATATTTGAGGGACAAACTTAATTCTAAGGGACAAACATTTATTGCAAAATTAAAGTATAAATATCATGTATCCCATTTAGGAAAAGGTGATTTTGTAACCCAATCATGA